>CM076577.1:276219173-276330640 GCA_034641835.2 Pinus albicaulis | reverse complement strand
TCCGTGTATTCTTGCACCTTTAGGGGCAACTTCTAGTATTTAATTATAAATATTTTGGAAAATGCGTGGAGATATATTTCTTAGATTGTGTATATATATTTTTTATAGTTTATTTTGTAAAGATTAAATAGAAATTAGTGTTACTATTATGAACGACCATTTTCAATCATTTATAAGATATATATATATTTTAATTTATGATACTTAAATCTTTTAATTTTTTTCCAAAATGCAAAACATAAAAAAAAATCTTTTATAAAGTTATATACACAATATTTATAGGATAATTTTCATGGCAAATGCACAACAAAGAGCAAGAATCTTCTAAAACATATGTATATCATTGTATTATTTTTAACTTGTCCTCTTCTTTTACATCACATTTGTAAATAGTATGTATTTATTGCCTGTATATTACTTATAATTATTTACTATCTGGCCATCTTTTTTTCCCCTAGCAGGTAAGGATTTTCAAGCATTTTCTACAGGTGCAACTAGGTTGGAAAAAGTGGGAAGGGAAAAAATATAATTAGTTTTGGGTTGTCTCAAGTTTCTATGAGGATTAGTCATCAAGAAAAAAAGGTAAAAAAGAAGAAGAAGAAACCATTTTTATAGTGACTTATATTCTTTCCATTCATTCCATAGCGCACTGCTTTTCATTTTCATATTTAACAACATATGCAATTCAAATAATGTAAGGCTAACAATTAAAATGTAGTTTGACAATAGTAATTAAAAATAAAACTCCTGTTATGGTGGCTCGGTTGTGTTGCTCCCTCTGTTTGACATCTAGATTGAATATGGCACCTTGCTAACTAGGAAAATTCTATCCGACTTCATAGCCCTAGGAACCTTCACAGGTTCCCTAGCCCTCCAAACCCAACTCTAAACCACAATGGTAGTTTTTTTCAATTTAGTTGTGTCAACACCCCTTTGGTGTCCAATGCCTAAATCCACCACTCTTTGTGATAACCCCAAATTCTCTTTGGAGGAGAAAATGGGGAGCTTTTGGAACCAGGTGTGGGAGGGTTTCTAATGGGCATTGGATATGGTTTAGTTTGCTAGGGGGAGAGTCCAACCCGCTCTCATGCTAATCAGGTGGTGCTGGGGTCAAACTCTCCGAGTGGTTGCTCTCTCTTTGTCAGGTATTGTTTATTATTCCTCTCCACGATGGTTTTTGTATTCTCTTCTACAATTTAACTAGGGTTCATACTAAGGTAAATTTCATTTTTTGGGTCCTTGTTGGAGGGGTTTGTAGGATTTGCTAATTTGGAGCTTGCATAGTAGTGGAAGTATGAACTAACTGGAACTCATTGACGTTGACAAGGTGAGTCCTTTTAGAGAATCTATTTTCATTTCTTTTGGTGGTGATGGATCCTCCGAGGGTGTTGCATTTATTCTTTAGGGAATGCTGAAGGGAGTTTGTACCTTTCTAAAGGGTTTCATGGAACATAAATCGACTGCTTCCTAGAGACTCTCCTCTATCCACTTCCATGTGTCTGGGGATCTCGTCGAAGGTTACATAGGTAAATAATGTTACCACTACTGTTGTTTTTTCACAAGCGACATTTGTGGGGGGGGGGGGGGTGGGGGGTCTTCTTTGGACCACCCATTTCTAGAGAAGGGTTTCTAGGGCTTTTGTGACCATTTTCAACTATTTTTCATGATGTGGGACTCCATTTCCTACATTAAGCGAATGGGATTTGTGCTTCCTGCTCTTCCCACCTTTGGGTGGTCTCCCAGTGGTTTCAAAACTGTTCAAAGACGCTCCAGTACCTGATGCGAATCTACCTTGTGTTGATGAAATTCTTCCTCAGTTTGAAGCGATTATGGTGCCCACTTAGCAAAGTATAGATTATGGAACCAATCCTGCGAATAATGAGAGGGTAGCTTCAAACCCTTGCATGTATAATGAAGGTCGTTGAGGGTTTTCTCCAAAGAGAACGAAGAATTGAGTCCCGCTGAAGTGGTATATCTTGCAGACAAATCTTTGGTGGCACTACAAGGAAAATACCCTCTAGCGTATGTTTTTGAGGAACCCCTTATAAAAATAGCCTAGATATCCATTTGTAGCCAAGGTCTCTAGAGGAGGTTGGTGGGTGGAGGTTTTTGCAGATGTTTTTTTTGTAGTGCGTTTCTCATTATAAACTGCACCGGTGCGTTTTACGCAAAACACACCGGTGCACACTAAAAATTGGCACACCGAGACACCGTGCTCTCCGTACAAACCTTCCCGGTGCATCTAAGTAATCTAGCGCACTGGTGCTCTACGTATAAACGGGCCTGGTGCGTCTTCATAATACAATGCATCGGAATGACGAGCGGTATGTGATTGATAATACCGCCTCGTGCGTCTCAAAAAACCGCGCATCGAAAAAGGGTTAAATAAAAAGAATTACAGGTCATGAAAATGTCATTTTTACTTCTTTAGTGCTGCAGGCCTCTCAAGCATTGGTGTGAGTTTTCCTTGTGCGAGGCGCCCTGCCATTGGTGCTCCCATTGCATGCATTGCTACCGTCCATTGCCCACTGTGTGGAGTTTGAATTTTTGAAAATGGTGGGAAAATTTGGTTTCTTCAATTCCTCAGCAAATATGCCTCCTTGTCGCGCAAATGTACATGTAATATACTTGTTTCTCAATAACCAAACCTTTTAGTGGATTAAATTTTGAAATTAACTTAAAATAAACCGTTTTAATTTATAGTTTATTCTTTTTATTTATAATTTTATAATTTTTTGTTTTTTTTTGCGCGGTGCATTCGAGCCGTTCGGCTCGCATTGTTCGCGGTGCTGCCTGTAAATTTACACTGCGAACGGTGTTAACGGAAACCGCACTGGGTTCCAGTGCGGTACCGAAAAAACATGCACCATAACGAATTTAAAAAATAACAAGGCAAACGACCACACCGTTGACTATGTAATAGTGTCGGGAGGGCAGTGCGTTGACCAAACTAACCGCCCTAGGGCGGATAGTTAGGTCAACGCACTGCCCGCCTGATAATATTACATAGTCAATGGTGTGGTCATTTACAGGATCACATCGTTGACCATGTACTGCTGTTGGGCAGGGCGTTAACCAAATTATTCACCCCGGGGTGGATAGTTAGGTCAGCACACCACTCGCCCAACAACAGTGCATGGTCAACTGTGAAGTCATATATAGGACCACACCGTTGACCATGTACTATTGTTGGGCGGTGCATTGACCAAACTATCCGCCCCGGGGCAGATAGTTTCGTCAACGCACCGTAGAAAAATATTCCCTTATTTGGTGGTGCGCAATAAAAAAATATGCAATGGTACCGGTGCGTGACTGTTTTTTTGGGCGCACGGATTGTTTTTTTTTAAATTGTATATATATATATATATAAAATACATTTCTCATTTAATAAAAAAAATGTATTTAATATGTGAATCGTTTAGTGATGTCAACAATGAGAACAAAGGGAACAACAAGAACATATGTAGCATCGTTATAACGTGATTCAGCTGTGGGAGGCACGAGAGAGGGAGAGAATTTTGTACCCTCGCCCTATTACGATAGCCACCCAGTTGCTCCTAAGGGAGGTAGGCCTCCTCAAGTTCTACTAGGATGCTACATCCCTGAAGGGCCATAGTGAGTTATTGGGACAACTGATCTTCAGGTGGGATGCGCACCGACAGGCTTTTCGGGTTGGTCCTGGCTAGTGGTTCGAGCCCACTGAGGAGGACATATATTTTATTACTAAACTATCTAAGAGAGGGAAGAATTTTCCCTAGTGCCCAAATGTCCCCGTTGGCTATGCAGCAGGGAGTCAGTTGGCGTGCTCCCAGAGATACATTAGGGATGATATAATTTATCCTACAAATTTTTAGGTGTCCGATGGTCAGTTACGTATTGCTTCGTTTGGTGTAGAGGAGGTGAGGTACCTCTCACTACTGCTGACGACCATTGCACACTATACCAATGATGGGCAACGCATTAGTTGCCCACTTTTATTTTACGTTGGTTCTTTATTCTAGGCGCCATGATTTGTGAGATGGTTTGCGATTTTTTTGCGGTAGTTTTGTACAACATTAGATGGATGTCATTCTCAATCACGTGGGTGGTTGAACGTCCCTTTTTCTTCCTAGTTATTTTTTTTATTTTTTGAGAGGTTTCCAAAGACGAGGCCTACTTTTTTTTGATAGCCTCGTAGGCCGATGCTGCATGTATGGATGGAGATATGGGGCCAGATGATGCCCAAGAGGGGCCAGTCTGACTTTCTTGCCAGGATATCTACTGATGCACTGGAGTTTCTAGCTAGTGATGATGATCACTCGTTCGTTCTAGTGCCATGTTCGTATGCTAGTTTGGATTGGTGAGGGTGTACCAACATCTTCTTCACACAGGATGAGCCACCAGATGCGAGAGGTAATATTAGTGCTTTCTTTAAATTAATATAGTTTCATTTTATTGTCTTAATTAATTAATTAGAATTATCAAATTTATTCTAACACATTTTTTAACTTGTTTTATTAAATTATTTAATGAAATTGTCTAACTATTGTTATGTACTATATATTTTGTAGATATTGGGACATTCTTTGGGGACATGATTCCACCCCCACCGAATGATCCAAGTGTAGATATTGATAAGAGATGGCACAGGCAGAGGATCAGGGTGACAGACCAAATCCTTGGGTGCAGATACCCGCGGGGGTACGGTGTAGGCCGGACACCCAATTCAGGATGGAGTTGGGCGACCAAATTTTTCGACTCCTAGTTGATGAGGGAGTCCGCCCAATTACGATTAGAGAGATCCAGGATGAACATAGGCTCATAGTGTTATAAAACGATGGTTGAGCTGTGTGAGCCTATGACTAGTGTTATCGTTATGTAAAAGATATTCATTATTTCATTATTTTTGCAAAAAATTCCAGGGAGGGATTTGTACGAGAGACATACCTGGAGCAAGAGAGCACGAGAGCATTTTGGAGCAACAAAATACTTTAGAACAATAGCACTATTCATAGAATCATAATTTGAAACATCTGGTGATTCGCACAAAAACCCTGTAGTATAGTAAAATTGTTAAATTTTGCTGTAATAATTATTTTTTTACAGTTTCTGTTGGATTTAATACATGCATAGTAAAAATTTTAAATTTTAGTGTGCCTTTCATTAAAAAAAAAATCCATTCTTACGTTAAGCCCTTGCTTCTTCTTGTTTATGTGACTTCACAATTATGGATTTTCATTTTAGATTTATAGGGCTTGTATAGTATGTGACATCTAACCTGCGGGACCACTTGCAGAGTTGGATCCAAATCCATGTTGACCCTTGCATGATTTTAAAAAAATCTGTTTTTTTTTAATCGGTGCGCCCTGTTTAAAATAGCGCACTGGTGCGCTATTATAGTATAGCACACCGACCATGAACTAAAAAAGAAAAGAAAAAAAAAAGCACTATTAGATAAAAACCATTTTTTTATTAATTTATGTTTGTGTTAATCGGTGCACCAATTTACATATAAAACATTGGGTCTCCTTGTTGACAAAAAACACCATACAATGTTTCTATTATATTGGCGGTATGTTGATAAGAACCTACCGCATCGCGTTCAGTGTGTACTTTGGGAAAGGCGCACCATTTTCTTGATTTTTTTTTTTTACCTGAAAAATATGTGATTTATTTATAAAATATATTAATGAATGGTATGGTACATGTTTCATATTGATAAAGAAATGGTTGAAAAGAGTTCAAGTAATAAAAATATTGATAACACATTGAGAAAATAAAAAAATGCAAGTTCTTTGTAAATTATTTACAAAAATTATTATTTTTGAACTATATGTAAGTTTAACTAATATGTATTGTTTACTGTGTATCATGCAGAGCCACAAAATGACAAAGCTCGATAAGATGATTTCTGTTCTAAGACCAGAAGAGCATAAAATTTTGATGGAAAAATTGTAGAAGGATGAAATAGGTGAATGAAAAAATATTATCGATCTAATATGAGTTTATTTTTTGAATTTTCATTAATAATACACTTCAAAATATTAGACAACATGTTCCAAAAAATCTATTAATTCACATATGTTTAATGTTCTACAGGGACCAACAACGAAGAAAAGGAATATTGTTCTAAGAAAAGAAACAAAAATGGAACATGCAAATGAAAATGAATTGCTCCTTATCTCATCTGGTGTGGTGCTAGAGGCTAACGAAAGGGGAAAAAACTTTTACAAAACTTTGAGGGATCTAGTGGATTGAATGTATAAGCATTCTTTCCACTTACAATACAAAAATCAATCCAATGATTCCAAGAACCAAATTTTATTTAAACGATAGGATGGGTTTCCAGAGAATTGGTCAATGAGACATGTCAGAATTTTAATAGCAAAAACGTACAACAACAAAAAAGAAGGAATGAAAAAGTAATATTCCTTTAAATGTTTTTCTAGAATTATATGTATATATTACTAGAAAGCAATCATTTATAAATATCACTTTTGTTATATTTACTTTTCATATATCAATATAAAAATTAAATAGTTCATTGTCATTTTACGTTTTCAGGAATATTATGAAAATCTCAAAGGATGAACATACTCATATAAGAAATATTCCAGTAGGAATGTCCAAAAAGGGGTACAAGGAGTTGGTCAAAGAAATGGACATAATTGCATCGCACGAGGAGGCATCTCAACAACAACGTGCTTCAAATGTAATATGTAATCATTGAATTTTTCGATTAGGTACAATAAATAAACAATTTAGCATTAAATATTAATTTTCAAGTATTTTCTTGAAGAAAAGAAAAGAAAATAGAGCCCATTCAACACATAAAATAGGACGACAAGGAAGAAAAGGGTGGATATCTATGTTTGTGAGTAATTGTTACTTCCTTATAATAACTTAACTAGATTTTATTTTTGTATATTTTAAGTTGTTTTACAAAAATCATCCTTGAATGTCTTCAAATAGGTGCTAAAAAAAAGAACCATGAGAAGAATTTATTGACATTGGGTTAAATATGGGTTGTAAGTATATGTTGGCATATCAGAAATTAATTGTGGAATTTGTAAGCATCTATATTGTTTTACTTAGCTCTGTCTATAATTTATTTTCCAAGGAAAAAGACGAACTCTTTATATTCATAAAAAGTGAACTGTGTACATACATTTAAGTATTTCTTGGGAGAGGTCCAAGCTCTACGCAAATTGCGTCCAAAAAAGTTCAGTCCATTCTCAAAACCTCATCCCGAGAAAGGATGAAAAGTTTCTAGGATCTTCCCTAATTCAAGGGAAAAAATACCCATTGTTCGTCGAATCAGTATAGCACCAAAATATACAAAAACATTTTCAGGGCCTCCTATTAGGAGGAAAATGACCCATAACAGAAAAAACTGCCTTGTATGTAATATAGTTCATCATCCTGATACCAGAAGCACAATAACACATGGTCTCGGGTCTCCTCTTAAGAGGAAAAACAACCCAAACAGGAACATAAAACGCAGTGTAAATATTTATGAGTTGTTACATCTGAGAGTGAATTTTTTTCCTAAAGTACATAATCATATGCAGAAAAGAGAAACATCTGAAAAAAAACTCAAGAAAATGGAGGATAGTCCAAAACCACAGAGCCTTCCGACCCTATTTCTCCAGTCCTCCGGCTGCCCAAATATTGCTGTACACCCTCCTTAGAAAGGAGGTTTGCAACGACATTCCTTTCCCTGTAAATGTGACATAAATCAATGTGAGTAAAATAGTCCTTCAGTAACCAGCATTCTTCAAGGATAGGTCGTAAAACATAGTTTGAACCAAAAAAATCCTTATTAAACTATTTGATGATATTAGGCAAATCCCCAAATATCTGAACAGATGAAATTTACAGATGGGAGAGCCAACATAGGAGGAGGTGTAATGCTTTGATCTCTGCATAATTGTTTGTACCTTGTCCAAGTCTGATTGAGGCTTCCAATCTCCGATAATGTGTTAAATGAATTACAATTCCAGCACCACATATATTCACTGGGTCTGAGGCTCTGTCAAAGTAAGCCCAGGGGATATCTCCCCTGATTGTCTCAGGAATAATGACCCTTTTCTTTATTGGAGTTTCTGTTTCAAGCTGCAGGGCCTAGATAGCTGCTCCATTCTGAGCAACAATGTGAAAAGGGGTGTCTTCGTTCCTGAATATAGCTTGATTCCTAGCACGCCAAATGTATCAGGCCATTATCAAGGGTATCGATTTTTGTTTTTCCGTCGAACAACCGTTACACCAACACTGCCAGGCTTCCTTAATCAAGAGTCGATCCCATTGCTGGGAGCAACCAACCAGAATTCGGAAACCTTCCCATGCCTTTTGACTTAAGGAAAAAAAATATAAACAGATGGACCACTGATTTTGATTCTTGTTTGCATAAGGGACATCTCCCCAACCCCTCCTTCTTCCTTTTTTAAATATTGTCCCAGGAGGGGATCTTATTTTCCATCAGAAATAAAAAAAAGAGTTGACCTTTGGCAGGGATTTTAAGCTTCCAGAGGGGTTTATGCCACCATTCAACCTCTGCCCAAACTTTCTTCCCCATAAGATGAGAATACCCTATCTTGGGTGAGTACGAGCCTGATGTCGCAATGCCCCATTTGAGGGTGTCAGGCTCGTCCCGAATGCGCACATTTGTTCTTAGAAGTTCATTTGTGTATAAGTTCCATGATTCTGCCCAAATTGGGTGTAGGCGGAGATCATCCTCAGATTTCCAGCCTTGCACCCAGATGGAAGTGGCTTCGGGTTTGTCAACTTGGTTAAGGAACAAGAGACCTTTGTCGACAAGGTGTGCTCTGCATGCCTCCAGAAGGGAAAAAGCTCCGTTACAACCAACCCATGGGTCCCGACCCAGTCGAATCTAATGCCCATTTCCAACCTTCCAAACCAGACCTTCCTAAATCAAGTCCATGGCTCCAAGGGTGACCCTCCATGTCGCTGACCCACCCTTTGAAGACTTTACAGGGTTACGGACCCAATCTACAATATCTCCAGGACCAATGTACTTATTTCTCATTAATGAGGACCAAAGGGAGTCCTTGATCAAAAATGACCAACCCAATTTTGTCGCAAAGGAATTGACAAAAGAAGGTAGCTCCTTGATGCGGCCCCCCCCCCTCCTCCCCCCCCATTATTTTGGCCAAGCGATTTTATCACAAGCTACCTAGGGCAAGGAGTAGTCATCTTTGGTTCCTGCCCACAAAAATTTATGACAGATTTTTTGAATGCGCTCCAAAATCCCCCTCGACATCCAAGATAGCAAGGCCCAAAAGACTGGGATGGCCATTAGAACAGATTTGATGAGGGTAAGTCTCCCCGCTTTGGACAACCATTTGTAGCTCCAACACTTAACTTTTTTTTTCAATTTTGGCTACCATCCACATCCAGTTATCTATGCAGTAAGAATCAAGATTTAGATGGAACCCAAGGTAAAGAAACTGTCAGAGAGCTGTTTAACCTCAAAAGGGAGAGAAATAATGGCATTTTTGGATTCTTCCTCTGAGAGCCTTGTAATCATGATAGAAGATTTGTGATAAGTAATGCTTATTGTGGTGGATTTTAGAAACAGGTCTAGAGAGGCTTTGAGATGAAAGGAGTCCCTGCATCTGCCATTGCTGAAAATAAGAATATCGTCTACAAACAACAGGTGGGTGATACTGAAATTTATAACAACCTCGACACCCCTTATGTCCCTTTTCATTTTTGACTCTAGAATCAATTGGCTTAATCCTTCAACTGCTAGTAAAAAGTGAAGGGGGGAGAGGGGACATCCATGGCGAAGGCCTCTTTCATTTTTGAAGAAGGATGAAGCAACTCCATTTATCAATACTGCAAAGCTGATGTCAATGATACAACCCATCACACATCGAATAAAGTCATAAGGAAAGCCCAGGTGTGTGAGAATGAGTTTGATGTACATCCAACTGATTTTTTCATAAGCCTTAGAGAGGTAAATTTTGATGATCAACCCTTTCCGTTTGTGTCTCTTCATACTGTGGAGAACCTCTTGAGCCACGCCAATGGCTTCATGAAGATGTCTTCCTTTTAGAGATCCGAATTGTTCCTTTGAAATGTGACTTGAAAGGATAGGCACGAGTCTTTCGGCTATGACTTTTACGATGATTTTATAAAGGAAATTACAGAGGGAAATGGGGTGAAAATCGTCAAAAGATACTGGAGAGTCCAACTTAGGGATGAGGGCGATGACGGTGGAGTTCAAGGACTCCGGGATGTCACCATTTAATCTGGATGCTTCAACCACTCTAGTCAGGTAGTCTCCCAGGGTTTCAAATAAGTGTCAGAAAAATTCCACAGTCCACCCATCCGGTCCTAGGCTTTTGTCCCTCTGCATGGTATTTAAAATTCCCTCCACTTCTTCTTTGGTGACCCGACTAGCTAGAAATTCGAGGTGTTCTTCATGAATGTAACCTGGGAAGAGCTGGGATACTTTGACATCTTCTGCAATAGTAATCTCCCTAGGGGCCTTATATAGATTACAAAAATGGGCCATCCCCAATTTGGCAAGGCCATCGAAGGAGTTTACTATACCATCATGTTCATCTCTCATTTCCCAAATAGTATTGGAGAGTTTTCTTCCCTTAGCACAATTATGGAAGAAATTGGTGTTTTCATCCCCTGCTGATAACTATATTTCCCTACTCTTCAGTCTCCATTATTCCTCCCTAACTAGTAAGATTCTCCTTCGATCGATTTCCAGCTTTTTGATAACCTCTCTTTTCTCCGGGGTCTCAAAGCCATCTTCAGCAGGATCTTCCAATCTTTCCAACTCCTTCCCAATCCAGGATAAACGAGCTTCCTCTTCAACTTTCTTTTTCCTAGCCCAGAGTAGGGTGGCCTTATTCATTATTTTTAAATTGTTTAGGAAAGAGTTAGTCACATTGTAGGGATATTCAGGGGAGTGGGGGATCCGGGAGTATTTGAAAAGGGAATTGAAAGAATCCTCTTGCAGCCATCCAAAATTAAATTTGAAAGGGGACCTCGATTTAGTGGTTCTTCCTCTGAGTTCAAGAAGAATGGGATGATGATCCGATTCCCCCCCTTCCCCAATCCATTTTCTGATCAATGGTATACTGTCCATTAGATCGTCTTTGATCAAAAAGCGATCCAATATATTAGCAACCCTGTCTTCCCCAATTCTCCTGTTCCTCCATGTAGGTTTCAATTTTAAGGGATTAAGATCCAGGGGATTATCTCCACAGAACCAAGAGGAAAAAAAATCCAACAAAGAATTCTGGCCGGCGTTTGGAACCCAGGATTTAGAAAGGCCAATGGAAAAATTCAAGTCCCCTTTGAGAATGAGGTTTGGGGCCGACATGAAGGATTTGGTCCGAAGGGCAGTCCAGAAAACCTCCCTATCCTGGCAAGGACCATAGATGTTCAGAAGAGTGAAATTTTGTCCCAGATCAGGAGAAAAAAACTTAATGGCTAGAACCAGATCCAGATCCCAAGAATTAACCAATTTTATCTTTTTGGTTCTGAGGCCAATGGCTAGGCCTCCGGATCTCCCTTTGGAATCTAGGCATAGAAAGGTCCAACCAGGACACAATTTTCCCAAGGAGAGTTGCACATCTTCTCTAGTCCCTAGAGTTTCCTGTAACATGATGATATCGGGCTTGTAGGAATAAAACAAAGCCCTGAGAGCTTGTTTTTTGGGTTTACTGGCCAATCCACGACAATTGAGGGACATAATTATCATCTTTTAACCATGCCTCGAGTTTGCGCCGATCTAAGCACCCATGTCAGATTGTGTTGTTTCCCATCTGCAATATCCAACTTGCTCTCACCTGAGGTTTTGAAAGGTTCGATTTCCTACCCCTTTGTTTTGGCCCGGGGCAGATCACCCGAAATTCCCAAACCCACGAACACAACCAAAAGGTTGTCCTTGCGATCATGGGGTCAGAGATTATAGGGGCTTTGATTATTTACAGGGGGAGGGAGCGGAGGGCATGGGGAGAGGCTTGAGGGGATAAAGGGACTCAACCCGGGAATGGACATGATGGTGTTATCCAGAGGAAGGCAGGGCCAGGTCTCCACATATTGGGAAAGAGACATATGTGAACGTCTGGAGGGACCAGACCCTAAATCGAAAGCTAATATTTCAGAGACAGAAACAAAAATCAAAATAGGGGGTTGAGAGAGGGTACCCTCGGGTCCTTCTGCAGGCATTGTCTCTGAGTCCAGCTGGGTCTGTACCTGACTGGTTTCAGCCTCCATCCCATCCTCCAAGTTGTTCTCCATTTCCAGAAGTGAATGATGAAGGTCCTGATTTTGAGAGAGGTCTTGAGTGTGCTCCTCAGACCCTCCCTCAGAATATAGGTCCTTTCTTTCCTTATTTGAGTTCCCCTCCCCTGCAGTAGAGCGAAAATCCTTGTTCTTTTTTTTTTGTGGCTGATTACAAATGTGTAGAGGGCAGTCCTTTGCCATGTGGCCAAACATGTGGCATCTATGGCACCAAAATGGAAACTGTTCATAATCCAGGGCTTGAATGAAAGACCCGTTTCTGTAATGGAGCTGTATGGCTTCATAAAGGCCTTCACGAGGATTTAGTCGGACCAGGATTCTAGCCACACCGTATTCCCCTAACTGTAAGAATGACATGTTTTCCTCCAGGAAAACCCCGAGCTCATTCTTGATGTCTATGAAAATTTTATGTGTCCATAGCTGATGGGGAAGACTCGGGAGTCTGAACCAGATGGGGAGATCCACCACCTTCTCCCTTTGAGCGTCAAAAAGGGGTGTCCAAGGTTTGAAGACAATCAGAGTGTGCTCAAAACATCAATTCTGTTCTAAGACGCATTTAGTCGATTCCACCGCTTTGAATTTCACCATGAACCACCCATTTGTGAGATTGAGAACTTCGAAACGAGGGTCGGGTGCCATTTTTTAGGCTTTTGTAGCCCATTCCTTGATATAGCCGAGAGTTTTTTCCCATTAGCTCTGCCCACCAGAGTTAATTCAACAGTCTTCATAACTTCGTCAACCATCACTTTAACCCCCAATCTCAGGTTTGCTATTTTGTACTTCCGTTGGATTCCTTTGTTCTTTTTCCTCCAATCTCAGGTTTGCTATTTTGTACTTCCGTTGGACTCCTTTGTTCTTTTTTCTTTGGACACAAGAGACGTCCGAATCCTCGGCACTGTCTGAGGAGGGAGGCATGGAGTAGGGAGTTAGGAGCTCCTTAGAGTCGCAAAGGTCTGTCAAAGGCTCATCTCTGTTGACAGGCCCCTCCCACCCATCTACTGACAAAAGAGAAGTGAGACCCAGAGAATAACTAGAAGAATTGATCTTCCCATCTGGAGAATGCAAATGGGCCACATACAATTTTTCCCCAGAAATTTTTTTCTTTTTCCGCGGCCCAGCTTCTTTCCTGTGGGGGAGCTGAATTCTCTGTGTCCCTACCTTCAGAGATGGCCTCTACAATGTTCACCCGACTTGACCCCTTGAGGAAATGTTGAAGTTGGTTCTCCACCACACTTAAGGGAGGCAGGATATATTTTGAGCCACAGTCAAAAATTCCTTTCAAACTGAGCAAACCTTGTCCAAAAATCTCCAGGTCCGGTTGAAAGCCCTTAGAGATATGCCCAGGTGCATTCCTGCTGGAGAAGATATAGACAATATCCTCCAAGCTACCTGTTCAGCAAAAAGGCCATTGCTGATCTTGAATCCTTTGCAAGTCCGTATTTCCGCGGAGATGATCTTTTAACCCTAGGGGAGCACCCAAAAATTTCGCTGTGGCGACTGACAACTGCTTATCCACCTTCGTCACTTCACAGTGGAATCCTAAACATCTGACCCGATTCTTCGACTCCCTAGTCCATCCCCGAGCCTCCAGAAAAGTAGGATTCCTTCACAGCTGGCCCAATGAAGTTTAGGATGTTCTGGTCAGTTACTTCCTTCCCCTACATGGCCAACAAGTCCCCAGTCTCGGGGTCTATCTCCACTCTTTCCGAACCTTTGACCTTTGTTCCCTCCTTTAGCTAGTGACAACAACAACTACTGGCTCCAACCCTACACCATCCAGTACAACCCTTCAGATAAATGGAGGGTTAAAACCCCATTCTATCATGACCTCCTTGAATGAGAAAAAATCGATAGGCCACAACCCCGATCCCTTCATGAGCAGTGGGAACCCTTCGAGATGGGCAGGTAAAAAACTCTGTTTTGGCGAAAAGGTAGAAAAACCAAGTATTAAAGGTAAAAGAGGAAAACCAACCCTAACTAGATTGAGATTAAAACTTTAAGAAATAAAAAATAGAAGAAATGAGGGAGCAGTGTGCCGCCGGTCGTCTAACTCCCTTTGTCGTGGTCCCGAGAGGGCGACGTCGACCTCCACCTATCATGACGCATGATTTCCACCCACCCTATACCAAACTATGCTTCAGAATGATCCAGGCCTTAGCATGTGTCTTCCTCCATGGTCAACGTTTCCCACAGTTGTCCGAGGGGCCCTCGAAACTACTCAAGCGACAGGTCGTATCCTGGGTGGACTCCATTGTCGCATGTGGAGGCTTGCTAACAACAAACCCTAGTTCGTGTTTCAGAGTCGAACCCCTCTGCATCACATATCCATTTGTGTGTGAACTTCTTAAAATTTCGAATACCTACTTCTTTCTGATTGCGATCCTTAGCTCTATCTATAACTAATAGAACAAAAAAAATATTTTATATTAAATCTATGATTTGTTATGGGGTATAAAACTTGCAAGAAAAAAAGTATGGAACTGCGCCAACAAATGAATTTTTGAGATATGACATGAAATTTGGTTTTGAAATAATGTGTATAGTTCATGAATCAATTCTTGATATGGTACATTTATTTTCGATTTACATTGATGTATATTATTTAATATTGTAGTTTTGATTATTCTCACTAACGTATATACACTCATTACACTTTATTTTTATGTTTGTAGATGGAACTCGAAGAAGAAGAAAACAATCAACACAATGAACAGAACATTCCTCCAAATAACCCAAGTCATGGAAGTAGCTCGAGCAATGATAATAGTTCCAACAAAGAATGATGATCAATATGTTTGGATATCAAAGCAAGGTGTTGTATTTTTTAAAATATTTGTATGTGAAATCAAACATTTTTTTTAATGTAATGGACATAGTGTCCTAATTTAAAGACAAAATGGATACCAATAATTGTATCTTTTTGTATGAAAAAGAGTGTCTTATTCACATATATATAATAAAATATGTTTTAATTTATTCTATTGCATTCTCCATTGTCGTTGTGAAATGTTACACCACTGATTAAATATATGGATGATTAAATATTATAATGATGAGATGCGAAATCTGATGATATGATATAAGAAATTAATCCAAACATTACATTCAAATGCACTAATAAAAATTTATTTGATATGAATAATGTTATAAGATATGTGTCGAATTTTGATGAATAACGAATTTAAAAAAATCACAATAATTGCACTGTCACATGTCGATGTTTCTAAAAAATACAAAATGAACACCGGTGTGTGTTATTTACTGTGCACCGGTGCGTTTATATGATACTGCATACCAGTGCGTTTCTACGACCTCTAGGCACCACACAAATATCAATACCAATTAGAATTCCCAGTGCACTTTATCGACTACTACCACCCGAGCAGTCTGATAGGCATTGCATGCATCGTAACAGGTTGCCTTTAACGCGCCAATGCGTTTTTATAACTTAACGACCTGGTGTGTTTTAGCACCTAGATGGCCCGGTGCGGTTTTACACCTTAACGGCCCAGTGCATGCACCTTCCATCGACCTGGTGCGTCTTGCTGGGTGGCACGCACCGGGATGTTGCTAAACGCCCTGGGGCGTCCAAAATTTGTTTTCCATCCCGGTGCTTGGTATGTTTACAGTACCGATGCGTACATGATAAAACACATAGATGCATTCACACCTGATGTGCACACCAATGAGAAAAACATCCGCAAAAACCTTCGGTCGCCCAGGTTTTTTTAGTTGTGTTGAAACTCAGTTTAGAAGCTCTGCCAAAACCTCCGTTACCGAAAACAGATTTTGTAGCAAATATTTTTTTGAAAATTTTGGCCAATTTTATAACACTAAAAACCTCATTTATAACCTCTGCTAGAGGGTCTTTTACTTGTAGTGTGGGTTGGGCCAAAGGTTGGAAGTTTGTTTTAGAGACCATTATTAAGTGGAGGGACCAGAATGTGAATCCTTTGGTTTTAGATGCCCCAAGTGTTTTTATTATTTCCAAGGGGTGGATTCAACTTATTTTGAAGACTCACAAGGAAGCGACAGAAATAGAAAAATAAATATGGGCCATTGACTCTACTCTAGTTATCTTCAAGTTTTGGACTCCTTTATTTGATGTGAGAAGGGAACATTTAGAGGAAGTTTCAGTTTGGGTCACTTACCTAGCTTACCAGCCAATATGTGGAACCCTCAAAGTTTCCAATTTTTTGGAAGAGTTTGGGGTGATTCTTAAATGCTGATTATTCCTTTAGAGAGTCGAGAGACAAGTCAGTGGCTTGGATTATGGTATGCCTTGATCTGTGGAAGAAGCTACACAAATATATGAAAATTAGGAAAGGGGTAGTTAGATTGCATGATTTGGATTGAAAATTCCTTCCATTTCGATGTAGAAGGTGTCACAAGTATGGTCACCTGGTTAACAATTGCAGTCTCCATTTCAAAAGTTCCACATCTTCCAAAAAAGTAGCCAAGAAACAAAATATTGCAGGGGAGGCTTTAGGTGAATGTGCCAAGGTTCAGGTGGAGGAAAGTGGTATATTTGAGGCTTAGATGAAACCTATTTCTTTTCTTATTTCTCTGTTGGTATCTCTAAAGGTGTGTCAGACTAAAGTCTCGTCTTCATATCCCCTGACCATGGTCAACCTATTTGAGGTGGAAACTTCTGTTCTGGGTAATTCACCCCCCTTCCTTTTATCAATTTTCATTCTAGCTGTATTTCTATCTCAATGGATGTTAGGGGTAATTATTGTCCTATTGTTGGTTCTTGGATTTCTTAAAGTCATAAAAATTACCTCCCCCTGTGAATGCATCATGCTCTATCCCATTGGGGTTTTCGGGTTACTCCTCTTGTAGGTCCTCTGTCTCCTTAGGGTTCTCTAGTTATTTAGATGAGGGTGACATTCTCTATAACCTGAGGTTGACAATTTTACCTTCGGTATCTGAAGGCCCTCTTGGTGGTCTTGGTTAGATTCCGGTTTCTGTCCTTCCTGGGAAGGGTAGGGGAAGAAAAACACATATTTAGTTGGCTAAATCTAAAGCTCACAAGAAGTTGGTTGTGGGCTGAAAAAATTCCACTAATGGGGCACTTGAAGAATTGATAACCCTCCATGAGGCATCCAAATGAAAGTCTTGTATTTCAATTACAAAGGGTTGGAAAGTAATCCATTTTTTTTCTTTCTTTTAGTAGATTAGTTCAAGTGGAACATCTAGATGTATTATTATTTCAAGAAACTCTAGGAGAGGGTGACTTCATTTCATTTTTTTTTGAATCTATACTCTCCACTTGGAATTTATAGATCTGGATGTTCATGGTCGTTTGGGTGTTTTGGAATTGGGATGGGATACTTGTAAGATCTAGGCTCATTACACTTGGAGAATTCCCTTAGGCTCTAGTATGGTTGGATTCTCTAAAGAACTAGAATATATTTTCACTTTTATCAATATATATTTCCTAATGAGGATAGAGTTTATTTATTGAATGATTTTTTTTGGCAGTATTTCTTGAGAGATGAGAATTTGATAATCGGTGGAGATTCAAAAATTTCTTTTAGTGCAGCTGAATATTAGGGCCCTTGAGCCAGGGTGGGTTTTCTTTTGAAATTTTTTACGCATAAATTTTCTTCATGATGCCTGATTGACCTAGCTCAAGTGAGGTTAAAGCCTACACAGAGAAATCAAAATGTGGGGGAAGGTCATGTGGAAAAAAGGATTGACATGTTTCTTGTGGAAAAATGCATGATGCTCAGATTTCCACTTCTTCAACATTGGGTGGGATTTGGAGGTGAATCAGATCACTCTCCAATCCAGTTAAAATTGAATGGGAATTCCCATAAGCTTACAATCCTTTTAAGATGAATTCTAACTAGAAAAAAGATGAGAGTTTTATTGCTTTGGTCAGAGATAATTGACAATCCTTTGATAATGGGTCTAGGATTTTTTGTTGCCAACCAATTTCAGTCAAATTTAAAACATATAAAACAATTGGTGAAGGATTGGGCAATCTCAAACCATATAAAGGAGGAAGATATTGTGGAAGTAAAACAAAAAATTGAGGGCTTCTCTGAAATTGGTGCTGAAGGTTATTGGTCATAATAATCCAAAGAGGAATTATACATAATTTAATCAAGAGGAAAGGAGATCCTCGCCAACAAGAAAGCATATTGGCATCTTAAAAGCAGGGATTTAGGGTTGGATTGCAGTGATGCGAATACCAAGTTCTTTCATGCCTATGAATAAGGGAGGAAATTGGCTAACACCATATGGCATATGGAATATAATTAAGGGTGCAATGTATCAAATTTTAAGGGCCTTGCTTCCTTGGGAAAGGCCTTTTTAAAAAACGTTTTCAAGGAACCAGTGGGGTATCCATTGCATAAACTATTAGAGTGGCTAAGTTATTTCCAAGATTTTTGGAGGATGAAGAGAATAAAATCTTGATGGAGGAAGTGTTCGAAGTTGAAATAAAGGAAACTCTTTCATGTATTTGTAGTCCCAAGAGAATGCATCAAGGTTTTCCTTTAATATCTGGCATAACTGCTCTTCTTCTTTGGCTAAGAGGAATGAATTAATCTTCAGATATTTTGATAGGAAATATTCCACAGCCTTGGTGGTTTTAGAGCTTGACTCGACTGAGTGTAGTTCCATCCAAGGGCGCTTTTAGATTCTTTGATTAGGTCATCAAGTGGAATGGAAGTGGGGGTTGGTTTTGAATGATGTGGTCAATGAGATCATCCTCATTGCCACCCCCCCCTTCCTCAAAGTATCTATAGTAAAAATGGGGTATGGTGTAGCACTTTATACTTCATGTTCTTCTTCTTCATCCTCCAACCACAAAGGCAGGTCATGGTGAATGGAAGGTTGGGCATGAGGATATAACACCAGCTTCTTAAATAAGGGCCCATTCGTTATAGTAGTGTTTCTAGCCTGGCAGCTGATATAAACATCGACAGTGGCTAACTAAGGTATTCCTAAAACAAGAGGATATCCATGGAGGGACACTTATCTATGGCATGATTCTCTTCACATACTAAGAAAACCTCTATGAAATTTAGTGGACATTCATTTCAAGGGTATTTTCTAGTACATCAAAGGAAGAAGACAACCAAGGCCCTCTCTGCTTCCTCTTGATATGCATTGTGTCCATTTGCAAAGAAAAGGTGTGCAACATATCACTTTTTAATTCCTCCAACATATTTCCAATCTCATGCTTGATGGAGGTGGAAGAGGAAGGGGTGTTGGTCATGCTTTGGATAGCTCTACCTTTCTTCCTAGTTGTCCTAGAGTGATTTCTAAAGACATTTTTGATGTCCTCATAAGGAAGCTGGTAGATGTCTCCTCCAAACAATATATTAAGGGGCTTTATCAACTCTTCCTTGATCCCTCAAAGAAGTATCAATTTAAGTGATCTGAGATCAAGGGTGCATTTGGCTCTTTAATAGCTCAACTGGAATCTTTCTTCATAATCCTCTAGGGATTCATCAGGTCCTAGAGTCATCCTAAATATTTCCTCTTTAGTTTCCTTGGATCTACAGTAGTCTCTATATTTGGTTTTAAAGGACTCTTGAATCTGTGCCCAGGTAGTGATTTTGTTCCCAGGCAAACCCATGAACTAGCATAAGGCTATATCCCTGAGGGTGGATGGGAATAGTTTTAGCTTTTGTTCATCTGAGCATAGTCATAGGTATTGCATAAAAAAATGAATTCTAACATGAAGGTGTCAGGATCCTCAGAAGTAAGTACATGGATATGTGGAAGGGATGAGGGACTGTTGTTCTTCATTCTAGTTTCCCTTTCTGTTTCTCTAATAGGAAAGACTCCTTGGGGCCCAATCTCAGCCATGGCTTGAATTGGTCAAGTAAGTTCCACAGGTGAAGCAAGTTCCTCTTCTTCACCAATAGGTTCAAATTTTTCAAGTGGCTCACCTATGTCATGTTCAACTTCACAGTCACTGAAGAAGAGTGAAGGGTGACTGTGTGGGGATGTGGGGGTTTTTGGTAAAAAATTTCTTTGGTTATCGCTACTCCTACTAGGCATGAAAGTCAAATTGTTTTTGTATTTTTCAATATTTTGGATCTAAATACAAAATAAAAGCATAAAATAATGCTAAAACAGAATTAAAGAATCTACTTAGACACCTCCTTGAAAACGACATCAAAAAGTGGTGAGCCCTGGTATTGCACCAAGAGTGCTGCAACTCCCAGAGGCTACTATAATTTACTTTATCAACCCGAGGTTCGTACAAAATTTGAGGTGACAATTCTATATACACAACATATGCATTCTACTCATGCCATCCTCTTCTCAGCTCTGCGATGGGGTGCTACAACTAGGGTTACTTCTAGGATATGAATTCTGTCACACATCTGAATGGAAACTAAGACTAAAAATAACTCATGGCCATTACTCTACCAACAATAAAAGAAAATATTCTAGATCGTAAATACTCATCTAGCTATCTAAAAGATAGGAAATCCACACTTAAACTAATGTAAGAAATAAAGTTAAACTAAGTGACATTCATGATTTAAATTGCTAAATTGAACTTACAGAAAGGGAAAGCAATCTATGCACACATGTTGAACCAAATGACTGATTTCAATCTATCTATATCATGCTTTACTGCTATGCTTAACAATGCATCTATGAATGAACTAAATATGATTGTAAATAAGTCTCTTTTGCAGCAAAAGAAGGAGGAATTAAGGTGACCTAATAGGGTCTTGGACTCATGGTTTCATAGCTGAAGGTGTCTTGGACGTTGTGCAAGGTATATATGAGGTGAAAGAGAGGTTTTGGCTGAATAAGTGATTGACTAGCGCTGCTATAGGATTTCCTGTAGTGCTATAGGATGTCCTGAAATGCAACAGGAAATAGACCGAGGGTAGTTTGCGGATAGAAATGGTGAGGAAATGGATAGGAGAGGCTAAATGAAGGTAGATCTAGGTGGATGGAAGGTAGAAAACCCCTAGGCCAAGCTCAAAACTTCTCTCAAAGATTGTCTTTCACCTCCAAGGTGGCTCTCAGTGTTGGGGTGGAGATTTCCAAAAACAGGCTGAAGGTGATTTGGTTAGAAGTTGGTTGATGAGGGGTGGAAAATGAAGCTAATGGTGTTGGTGGAGTCCTCCTCGACTGCTCTACTCAAACATGTAAGAAAAATACATGTTCATGCATTCATAATTGACAAATATATCATGAAAGTAGTGGAAAATATGAGTTGAATTTAAGAAAACCTACCTATGCACTTAAAACAGAAAAGTAACTCTGCATATACAACATATTCATGATAAACAAAGAAACCTATCTAACTTTTCCAAGAAATCATAAACTGAAAGAAAATTTGGGTCTCTAGTGAAGATCTACCCTAAGCTCCAATGTAAGAGGTGAGAGAGGGAGGCTTTAACACACTTTTTTCGAATTTTATATGCTACTAAAACATGAAATCAAAGAGACTAACTACTGCAACATGAAAGGTAAAGAAACTAATGAAATCAACATGAAATGGAAGAAAAATAAATACAGTGAGTTGAAATGTAAGAAAAATAACTGCAACAACATGAAAGGTAAACACATATACATAAGAGAGACTGAGGCCAATGGATTGGGTCCTAACCCACAAGTTCAGCTCCCTAAAACTAACCGTAGTGAGGAAGAAATTGAATACTCATTTTATTTCAGAACCAATATTTGTTACATAGCATATGAAAGTCACAAATTTTTTTAACAAGAGCTAAGAGCGCTCTAGCTATCTGCAAAAATAGTATCCTAATGAGCTATTTATTTTCCCTATTTATCCTAAAGGGTAGCTATCAACAACTCCATAAAATGTAGGTTTTTTGTCTCCTTGGAACTTGAGATAAGTGGAGCTTGGCTCCACTTAATCTTCCACTTTCTTGGCTGCCTTTGATTTCGAGCTGTTGGAGGAGAATATCGAGGATCCCTAGGCTACCTTTAGGAGTTAAGGAGGTGGTAAACCCCCTACAATCACTCCTTGATGTCTACTATGAACCTTGATTGTGAAATCTTCAGCAAAAATGGAATACTCTCTTAATTATCATGAATTTAAACCACATTAGAAATTCAAAGTATGAAAACCCTTAATACAACATGACACATCTGGAGGTTCCTATAGCATTGACAGAGTTTGTTGTAGCACAAGCTTGCATGCAGAATTTGAACTTGGTGCGAAATTATTCAATGGATCCTATCTCTCTCCTTCTCTAACTATTCTTGAAATGCACAATGGAATGAATGAGAATGATCCAAAGCACAACTTTATTCCAAATTGAGCGGACTTGGAGCAGAGTGGTGATTTGGATTTGCTACAGGGTTTCCTCTTTTGGACTGGTGGTCCCACTTGAGCCAATAATTTCTATTCTACCTAAAAATCACCTCCAACTCCTTGTGATATCTCCCTTAACTGATTTTACAACCCAGGTGGCATGCAAAACTCCATTTATCCTTCACTTTAAATTTAAGAGGGTGGCCAAGTTAACTGGCCACCTTTTTTCCCTTTTAACTCTCTATTCTCGACATTAATTCATTTTAGCCAATGTGATGCATAGCGAGAGGGTGAGGGAGCCATACCTGAGCCTACCTGCTACTGAGAGGTTGTAGAATTTCTTTGATGCAGGGAGCTAGAGATAGGTGATAGACATTAGTGTTTTTTCTTTGCTGTGTTTTTTCTTTTTTTTTAATATTTTTTGAGTGAGCATATTATATCTAAGTGAGATGCCGATTATTTTTTATTTGTTGATTGTTTTTACAGGTGTTGCATGGAGATCCTCAGGTGTTGTTTCTTTTCTCTTGGAGTCCTCTAGTGATCATCTAGAGCCATCTTCATCAGCTAGCTCTTGAATTTTTGGTCTGCTGTACTTACACGCACATGATTGCTACATGAAGTTATCATCTTCTTATAGCAGTCCCCTTTCTGCTGCTTTGGAGCTCCACTTAGCAGAGAAATTAGAAGAAGTAGTGCAGGGATGCTAGGGATGGATTTAGGGAGTGAATGGAGTGGTGGAGAGGTGAGGGGAGAGGCCTTGTGTAAAGGTTTAGCTAAAATAGCTTGTAGTGGCGAAAGAGATGGTTTAGTGAGTGAATACTTATGCATGGAGTGGGGTGATGGTTAGGAGTTGTAGGTATCGAAAAAAGAATGATTTTCATGTCTTCCTTGAGGGTTAGTTGTTCTTGAGTGAGGTTTTCTCTCTCGGATTAATTTCCTATAACAATACATGGTTTCCTATAGCACTACAGGAAATCCTGTAGCAACCTAGGACATCCTGTAGCAATGCAGAGAGTAAGAAAACATGGGGTTTTCACTCACCTAGAGGGAGACATGGATGAATGGATGCATACTAGGGTTTATCATGGAGTGGGTAGGTAGAGGATATAGAGAAGAGTGAAAGGATTCTGCTCCTATTTGTTGCAAATTTCCTTGATCAACAACCTACATAACAGAAATAGGTGAGTGCATAGGTGATGTTTCATCCCTTTTTTTCTTTTTCTCCTTGTTTTTTCCTCTTTTTTTTTTTAAAGAAAGGTAGGCTGCCTCCACATAGGTTTTCAACCCACAATCCTGCCTTGGGCACCTCAAAGGGGTTTTCACCCAAGGATATATATATATATATATATATATATATATATATATATATATATATATATATATAGGATCGCCTCACGGAGGTTTTCGACCCAGGACTTGGCCTTGGATGCCTCAGAGAGGTTTCCACTCGTGCTTCTTTATTTTTTCTTTTTTCCCTTTTTCTCTGGGAAGGCAAGGCATTGGAAACTCTAGAGATTTCCATGACATTCACCTCCATGTTTATTGAATGGATAAATTTATCCCTAGACATGGGATTTTTGTACATTTTTAGCCTGTAACCATTTACAAGCAGGGGGATCCCATCCTCATCTATGGCTATGATTTGAAAAACCCCATTGTCATGAAAATTTTCCACTTGATACGGTCCTAGCCACCTTTTCATTAGTTTTCCTTTGAAGTCCTTAAATATGGAGTCATAGAGTAGTGCCCAATCTCCTTCTTGAAATGTCTTTTGTTTGATGTGCTTGTTGTGCCAAACTTTTTTTTGTAGCTGAATTACCTATGTGTCAAGGAGGGCCTGCATTATGAACTCATCCAAACCATTTAGCTGCAACAACCTTTCTTTTTATGCCTTTGTGATGTCTAGGTTTAACTGAGCTTCCATTCTCTGGGTGTTGAACTCAAACTCAATGCAAAGTAGAGATTTCTTCCCATAAAATAAATCATATGGAGAAAACCCTGTGGTGGTATTCCAAGGGGTATTGTAAGTCCAAGGGGCTTCCACCAATATGTTTTCCCAATATTTTCTAATGATTCTCACAACCTGGGTGAGGATGTTCTCCAAGGCTCTATTTGTCACTTCCACCTGGCCATTTTCTTGAGGATGATAGGCAGTGGAAGTCTTGTGCTTTATCTAGTTTCGCCTCAGGAGGTTTTCAATGAGATGAGATATAAATTTAGCCCCTTGATCAGTGTCTACCTCTCTGGGGTATCCAAACTTTTAGAACACATTCTCTCTCAGAAACTCAGCTACCTTCTCTTCTATTTCTACTTTTACAACTCTTGTTTCAGCCTACTTGGGCATGTAGTCGTTGCAAACTATGATATATCTTTTTTGCGTGGATGGTGGATCAATGGGTCCAATGAAGTCCATGCCCCACTTTTCAAATGTTTCTAAAGCCACCCGAGGGTGCAAGGGAATTTCATCCCTCAATGTAGGTCTCCCCATCCATTGGCATTGATCACATCTACTAGTGTATCTCCTAGAATCTTGGTGGAGGGTTGGCGAATAGTAACATGCTTGCAAAACTTTGAAGGTTATCCTCTTAGCAACAAAGTGGCCCCCACAGGGACCATTATGACATTATGAGAGGATGTAAAAAACCTCTTCTTCCCTCACACATCTTCTCATAATTTTTTCAGGACCCAACTGGAAGATATTTCCACCAATCGAGGTGAAAGGGGCACTTTTCCTGATAATCTTGCTCCTCTCCCTAGATGAAAGGTTCAGAGGAAAATTTTCAGCAACCAAGTAGTTAGCTATGTCAGCAAACCAAGGAGAGAGTGCTGAGATATAAAATATGTGTTCATCTAGAACTGATCATCTGGAACACATATTTTCTATCTCAGAGGAAACTTTTCAGCAACCAATTAGTTGGCTATGTCAGCAAACCAAGGAGAGAGTGCTGAGATAGAAAATATGTGTTCATATGGAACTGATGTGTTAGTCTAGATAAGAAATCTGCAACAACATTCTCCTTTCCTGGTTTATCAACAATTGTTAAATCAAACTGTTGTAATAACAACAACCATCTAATTATTCTAGCATTAAAATCAGGTTTATTCATTAAGTACTTGATGGTTGCATGGTCAGTATGTACCAAGGTCTGATAACTAGTAATATAATGCCTAAATTTGTTTAAGGAATGGACAATGGCTAGAAGCTCATTTTCTTTGAGATTATAGTTAATTTCAACTTTGGACAGATTCTTGCTAATGAAATAGATGGCACATGGTAATTTGTATTCTAACTACCCCAAGGCTACCCTTGTAGCTTTTTATGATGCATCTATGTGGATTTGGAAAGGTAGAGACCAGTTTGGACCTTGAAGAATGTGGGCAATAGTTAGCTTTTCCTTAATGAGCTCAAAAACTTCTTGACATATAATAGACCAGAAAAACTTAGAATATTTTACCAACAAACCAAACAATGGTGAAACAAATTTGTTGAAGTCCTTAATGAACCTCCTATAGTAGCCAGCCAAACCTAGGAAACTTTTGACATATCTATGCTTTTGAGTATCAAGAACCCTTTTTATGACGGTGATTTTGTTTGGGTCTACCTATATTCCTGCTTGTGATATTGAGTGGCTTAGGACTATCCCTTGTCTCTTTAAGAATTCACACTTTTTCTAACTCATAGAGAGATGAATTTCAATGGAATTTCTCATCACTTTTCCCAGATTGGAGAGAGCTTCCTGGAAATTATACACCATAAGGTGTGAAATCGTCCAGGTAGATTTCAACACAGTCATGAACTAGTTCAGAAAAAATGCTTAGGAATACTCTCTGAAAAGTGGCAGGGGCATTGCACGAACCATAGGGAAGAAATATGTAAGTGAAAGTGCCCTAGGGACATGTGAAAGCAGTCTTGTCCTGGTCCTCAGGGCTAATTTGGATTTGGTTATACCCACTGAACCCATCTAGGAAAGAGAAAAACTTCTTCCCTGCAAGGCCATCCATGAATTGACCTATGAAGGGCAAGGGGAAATGGTCCTTATTAGTGGCTTTGTTTAGTTCCTGGTAGTCAACACATATTCACCATGTTCCATTATTATTTGGGACTAGAACAAGAGGAGACACCCACTCACTGTCAAATATGGGATAGATGAAACCTACATCCAACAAATTTTGCAGCTCATCCTTAACTATGTCCTTTAGAGTTGGGTTCATCCTCCTTTGGGGCTGGTGCATAGGCTTGCATCCTTCTTCAATATAAATATGATGTGTGCACACCACCCCTTTCATGTCTTTGTAGTCCCAAGTGAATGCATCAAGGTTTTCCTTCAAGAGCTGGTAGCTGCTCTTCTTCTTTGGCCGAGAGGGATGAGTTAATATTCATATATTTTTATGGGCCAAATTATACGACCTTGGTGGTTTTAGAGCTTGAATCAACTGAGTGTAGTTCCATCCAAGGGTGGCTTTTAGATTCTTTGAATAGGTCATCAAGTGGAATGGTAGTGGGGTGTTGGTTTTGAATGACGTGGTCGATGAGATCATCCTCATCGGGTTTCCCCCTCTAAGAACAATATCTATAGTACAAATGGGGTAGGTTGCAACATTGTATACTTCATCTTCTTCTTCTTCATTCTCCAACCACAAAGGTAGATCATGGTCAATGGAACGCTGGGCAAGAGGATATAACACCAGCTGCTTAGACAAGGGCCCATTCTTTATAGTCATGTTTCTGACTTGACAACTGATATAAGCATCGACAGTGGCTAACCAAGGTCTTCCTAAAATGAGAGGATATCCATTAAACTTGGTTTTTGGTTGGAGGACCAGGAAATCTATAGGGTAATCCCAAGAGTCGATTGATACCATAACATCCTCAACAATTCCTTCCAGAACTATTGTGGACCTTCCTGCAAGTTGTAGAATAGTAGTGGTATTTCTCAAATCTCCTTGGAGGTTGATTTTAATCATAGTTTCCTCAGTCATCACATTGATGGCAAGCTCTAGATCAATCATAGTATTGGGGACTATGAAATTGTTGTGAAACCAGCTCCAAAAATAGAAGAAAAGAGATATCAACGCCTTAGAAATAAGCCACTTCGAGGGGGAAACCTCCAATACATTACATGAATGAAAAATTCTTGGATGCTACAAATTACAAAACCTCCTTTCTATATATAGGAGTCCATGGGGCCACAATGTAATCCTAGTGGGGCCACAATGTAATCCTAGCCGGCCTAACAATAATAATTTAAGGGCACAATAATAACAATATGGGGGTTACAAGGGTACAATAATAACAATAAGGGGGTTACACTAACAACAATAAGGGACTATACTAGTAATATAGGGACCTAACATGCCCCTCTCCTTCAAAAAAGTGTTGTCCTCAACACTTGAGTAGCTCTGGGTGCTTCTGTATAAAATGCTCATCCTCCCATGTAGAATCTCCAATGGGTAAGTTCTTGCACTTGATGAGATACTCTGAAATTGATCGATTTTGTAGCTGTCGAGTTCTTGTTTCCATGACTGCTTCAGGTTACAATATGATTTTTCCTTCCTCATCAATTTCTGGCAATATTGTTTGACCTGGAATTTTGTCATCTATAACCTTCTTTAAGCATGAAACATGGAAAAATGGATACACTCGCGATGAAGCATGAAGCTCCAATTTGTATGCCATAGTACCGATCTTTTGCAACACCTTGTAAGGACCATAGTACTTTGGTGATAATTTATTATCCTTCTTAGCTTGCTTGAGGGACATTTGTTTGTATGGTTGTAGCCGTAAAAATACGCAATCTCCTACATCAAAAATTCTTTCGCTGCGATGTTGATCTGCCTGTTGTTTCATTTGATTTTGTGCCAAATTCAGGTTATCCTTTAAGAGTTGGAGAACTTCTTTTGGATGCTCGATGTGATCTTCCACTGCTTGAAACTTTGAATTTTCCCTTAAAGATGATGTGATGGACGGTGGATGATATCCATAAAGTGCCATAAATGGGGTCATTTTTGCTGTAGTATGGAAGGAAGTGGTATACCACCATTCAAAAAGAGGTAACAACTTGACCCATTGTGTTTTTTTATTAGATATAAAAAAAAGAAGATATCCTTTCAAACATTTATTCACTATCTCAGTTTGACCATTGGATTGAGGATGATAAGATGAGCTATGAGCGAGTTGAGTACCCAAACAAGAAAATAATTTCATCCAAAAAATTTCAGTAAAAATGGGATCTCTATCGCTTACAATAATCTTTGGGTATCCATGTAGATTTTGAATTGTTTCCATAAATTTAGTAGCAAATGTAATTGCTTTAAATGGATGACATAATGCAGAAATGTGTGCATACTTGGTAAGTCTATCAAGTACCACAATGATGAAACTCTTTCCTTCGGACTTAGGCAAACCTATGATAAAATCCATTGAGATATCCTCCCAATGTTGACTTTGAATGGATAAAGGTTGTAGAAGACCCCGGGTCTTAATTGTCTCAACTTTATTTTTCTTTGGAAAACCAAACATTCCACCACAAACTTTTCAATCTCAGATTTAAGGCCATCCCAAAAAATTCTTTCTTCACCCTATGGTTAGTTTTTAAAAATCCCGAGTGTCCTCCTAAGGGAGAAGTGTGCAATTCCAAAGAATATTTTGTTTTAGTTGGGAATTCGTACAAATATATAAGCGATCTTTGTACCATAAGGAATCATTTTTCCAACTAAATGTATTAGATGTACTAGGATCTTGCTACAACTTTTGAATGAGTGTTCAAACTTCTTCGTACTTCTTCCATTCATCCCTTGCTTCGGTTATCCAATTGGCATTTTTGTTGCTCTTCTGAAGATAGTCTTTGCTCCAAAAAGTATTTAAGACTATCATGATCAATTTTTACCTTGAAGTGTCTTCCCATTAGGTAAGTTTGCCATTTATTTAGTGCATGTAGTATTTCTAACATTTCATTCTCATAAATAGCTTTTTGTAAGTACTTTCCTTTGATTGGATGAATTTCAAAAGCAATGGGTCTTCCTTCTTACATTAAAACAACACTAATTCTATTTCCTGAGGCATAAAATTCCACAATAAATTTTTTTGTGAAATCTAGCATAAATTTAAGGCAAATTCTTGCTTTTGTGCTTCTTTAATATGTTCGAAGGATGTTCGAAAGGCCTTAGTTGATTCAGAGTCCATGAAAATCCATCTTTCTTCAATAATGTTGTTAGAGAGTCTTTGCTATTCTCCATAATTCTTAGAAAACTTGCGATAATACCTGTTAACCAGAAATCCTCGCAACTACTTTATGGTTGTGGGGACTTTCCATTCCTTAGCTTTAATTTTAGTTTGTTAGGGTCTACCTTAACACCCTCATGAGATACAATATGGCCAGATATTCCACCTCTTGTAATCCAAAGAAACATTTGGATGTTTTTGCATATAATTGTTTTCTCCTCCAATAGTTTGAGCACCCTGTCAACATGTTGAACATGATCCTTCCAAGACCTGTTGTAGATTAGTATATCATCAAAAAATACTATCAAAAGTTTTCTAAGGAAGGGTTTTAAAATGGAATTTATCAACCCTTGAAATGTAGAAGGTGCATTGGTAAGGCCAAAATGCATGACTAAAAATTCATATTGACCCCCATGAGTTCGAAATGCTATTTTCGGAATATCTTCAGTCTTCATTCTAATTTGATGATATCTTGAATGAAGATCCAACTTGGTAAAATAAATTGCTCCATGTAATTCATCCAATAATTCATCAATCACGGGAATGGGAAATTTATCTTTAATGGTGAGCTTGTTGAGCTCCCTATAATTTGGACACATGCGCCATGATCCATCCTTCTTGTGTACCAATACTACAGGAGCAAAGAAAGAACTTTGACTAGGTTGAATTATACCCACCTCTAACATTTCTGCAATCATACGTTCAATTTCACTCTTTTGGACATAAGGATATCTATAAGGCCTGATGTTTGGAGGAACACTTCCTGGAATCAAATGAATAACATGATCATGATCACGAATTGGTGGGAGTCCTTTGGGAGTTTCAAACACCTTGGAATGATTGTCCAAGACGTTTTGTAGATCTAGAGAAATATATGATTTTGAGGTTGGAACTTCTAGTAAGCATAATTGTGAAATTATGCCTCGTTGTTCTTTCTTCAGAAGCTTTTTCATGACATTAGAGCTTATTATATTTCTCAGCTTCCCTGTGATACCCCGTAATTCGAATTCCTTTCCTTCCGAAAAAAAATTCAAGAAAAGTTCTTAAAAATTAAAAGCTACCATCCCCAAAGATTGTAACCATTGTAATCCTAGTACAACATCAACACCTCCCATTGGAATGGAAAGCATTGGACTTTTCAATACATATTCCCCCATGGCTACCTTGATATTATGGCATTTTCTAGAGAAATTTATAGTTCCTTCATTTTCCACCATCACTTAACGATGCAGTCTTTGGGTATAGGAAACAATTCAATTCCTTGGCTACCTTACAATGAATAAAATTGTGGGTACTACTTTCAGATCAATCAACACTATTACTTTTTCTTCTTGATATGTCCTTCTATCTTGAGAGTTTGAGGAGTGGTAATTTCTACCAATGCATTACATGATATGGTCAGACTCATTTCTTCCTCTTCTAGGGTTGGTTCCTGGTGTATATCCTCTTCTTTTTCATTTTCTTCTTCCTCTTCAAAACCTATGTAAAATATTTTCTTCTCAGCACACTTATGACCTTTAGTGTATTTGCTATCACAACTGTAGTAAAGCCCTTTTGCTATTTTTTCTTCCAATTTTTGTGGTGCCAACCTTGTAGGTTGTTGAAATCTAGGAGTAGCAACACTTCCCTCTTTATAGAAGTGAGTGGTGGGCTTCCTTGTCGCCATAATTTTACATTCAATTTTTCTGGCCAACCTAAATGCCTTCTCCAATGAATCAGGTTCCAAAACACGAACTTCATGTTGGATGCTATCCTTTAAAGTACGTATGAAGAGATCAATCCCATGTTCCTCTGAAATATCATTTACCCTTATATTCAATTTTTGGAAGTCCTCAATGTTCTCCCCCACTGAACCCTTTTGTTTGAGATTTATCAATTGGTTAAAGAAGGTGCTGCTCTTTGTATCCTCATAATGTGCTATCATTTCCTCCGTAAAAATTGACCAAGTTACAATTTTTTTACAGGAGCAAAGCCATCGATACCATACAAACGTATTTTGTTCTAAATGTAAAGTTGCAATGTGTACCTTTTGTGTGTTTCGCACATTATGGAGATAAAAATATTGCTCCATCTGTAGTATCCATGTTACAGGATCCTTTCCATCAAAATTCCTCATATCCATTTTTGGAATATGGCGGTTCTTTCCTCCAACATTAGAATTTATGAAATCACGATTAACATTTCTTTTGTTCTCATCATGAGTTTCCTCTACTATCTTTTCACCATTAGGAAACATTTCTTGTATGAACTTTGTCAAACCGTGCATGTCTGATTGTAGATCATTCTTCATGTTTTTCGTCTTAGATTCCATGCCATCCATCTTAGCTTCCATTCCATTCTTCAAACCATCCATCTTAGACTCCACACCTTTCTTCAAACCATCCATCTTAGTTTCCACGCCTTTCTTCAAAACTTCCATGTCATTTTTTGTTGCTCTTTGTGAGAGCGAAATTTGTTGCACTTGCTCTTGTAATTTTGATATGTCATGTTGCCATTGTTCATCTTCATGAGTCATAGTAGAGCCTTCTAAAGGCTTAATGGGTGTTGAATTATTTTTAGGGGCCATTTCAGAATCCAATATTGATATCTATTCTACAATATGCCCTTGGAATCAATTCAACTTGATTCTTCAAACAAGACTTATGCAATTCAGAAAAGAAAAATACACACCTTTTACTTGCTTTTGAAGAGCTCGATATTGAAATTGAATTATCTCTATAATTGTGGATCCTTAATATCTGAAATTCGGTCCTGTAGTAGCCCTCTGAAGCTTCTTTCAAATGCCACAGGTCTGACCTGATTTGGATTCTTCAAGACAACGTTATGTCCAATCTCCCACAATGACCCAATTATGTACCGGTTCAGTAGAGCGAACTTGTACGACTTGCCACGTGTCAATGTTTCCTCCTTTGGCTCTGAAATTTGTAGAAAGGAAACTATAGTTCGTGTAATTGCAGCCAATTTTGACAGAATTTCAATCCGATGCTCAAAGAGAGAGTTATGAAGATTTTCCCATGCTCACCTCTTTGAGATGAAATTCAGGAGCCTGAAAAAGCCCAAAATTCCATAAACCATATCTCCAAACATATTGCGAACCAAGCTCTGAAAGTTTGCGAAGATGTTCCTCAGGATTTCAGCTTCGTACTCTAAAACTTTCAGTTTCTGAACCTTCGTAGAAAAAAATGTATAGCGAAAATTCCACGATGACCTATTTAGGTTAAATTCAAGAGCCTGCAAAAAGACCTAACTTCCACAGATCATATCTGCGAAAATATTGTGAACCAAGTTTTGAAATTTTGTGATGATGTTCCTCAGGATTTTGGCTTCGCACTCTAAAAATTTCAGCTTTTGAACCTTCGTAGAACAAAAATTATAGAGAAAATTCCACAATGACCTGTTTGGAGTAGCGAAACCCTAGAATCCAAACCTCTGATACCAAATGTTGTGAAACCAGCTCCAAAAATAGAAGAAAAGAGATATCAACGCCTTAGAAATAAGCCACTTCGAGGGGGCAATGTCCAATACATTACATGAATGAACAATTCTTGGATGCTACAAATTACAAAACCTCCTTTCTATATATAGGAGTCCATGGGGCCACAATGTAATCCTAGCTGACCTAACAATAATAATTTAAGGGCACAATAATAAAAATATGGGGGTTACATGGGTACAATAATAACAATAACGGGGTTACACTAACAACATAAGGGACTATACTAGTAATATAGGGACCTAACATAAACCATTGATATGTACATCTACTACTGGACTTCCAGGGTCCAGTTACTTCGAGAAGATCACCCTTCCCAAAATTAGGTCGAACAGTTGTCCCACAACATCGATGGTGGGGATGTATTTCTTCTTTCTCTCAGGTTTCTTAAAGCATTTTTCTTTGATGAACCTATTGTAAATAGGAACATCCTTAATGGCCCGGAGAAGGGGTATTTTTCACACAAATTTTTCAGTTCTCCCAGAAGTTCAGTCTCTTATGGGATGTGCTGGCTAGACTGGATCAAGTGCTTAGGAAAAGGAGGTTGTTGGATATGAGTGTTGCTTCCTTCCTTTTCCTCCCTAGCCTTTGCAAGTGGAGATGGAGGATGATGTTATGGGAGTAATATTTGTGACTTGAGGTTGATCTCATATATCTCCACAAAATAAGCTAGATAGTTTTTTTCCCCACTGTAAACCTACTGTGCCTGCTTATTGTTCAGGTTCAGATTGGGTTGGGCATGCATATGAGGAAACTTAGGTGGAGAAGAACAGGTGAGATGAGTTTGAGGTTGGGGTGGAGGTAGTAAAGTAGGTGGTTGATTGTGTTTGGGCCTCCATCCTTGTGTTGGGTTGCTCCACTAAGGTGCTTGAGGAAAATATTGTTGGAATGGTTGGTTCACAGGCTGAGGGTGATATGGAGGGTTCTAAGTCCAAGTAGGAGGTGTAGGCCATGATGGAGGAGTGGGTGTGTACCAAGAATTCATAGGTGCATTATGGTTTGTATGATAGTAGGAGTAAGGTTCACCTTTCATACCCTACAGATATGACTGAGGCCCTTGATACCTCCTATGATTTATGAAATAGAGTCGCTCGGGTCCTCCTTCCCTACCTTGATATACAACTTTGAGCCCATGTAAGGAGGGACACTTATCCGTGGCATGATTATCTTCAGAGACTAAGAAAACCTTTATTACATTTAATGGAAATTCATTTCGAGGGTGTTTTCTAGTACATCTAGGGTAGAAGATAGCCAAAACCCTCTCTGCTTCCTCTTACTTCATCTTGATCCACATTGTGTTCATTTCCAAATCAAAGGTGTGCAAAATCTCACATTTGAAGTCCTCCCACATATTTCCAATCTCATTCTTGATGGAGGTGGAAGAGCAAGGGGTGTTGGTTATGCTTTGGCTAGCTATACCTTTCTTCCAACCTTCCCTAGAGTGATTTCTAAAGACAATTTTGATGTCCTCATAAGGCAGCTGGTAGATGTATCCTCTTGACAACATATTAAGGGTTTCTATCACGTCTTCCTTGATCCCTCGGAGAAGTACCAAGTTAATTGATCCAAGATCAAGGGTGACATTGGCTCTTTTATAGCTTAGCTGGAATCTTTCTTCATAATCCTCCAGGGATTCATTAGGTCCCAGAGTCATCCTAAATATTTCATCTTTAGTTTACTTGGACCTACAATAGTCTCTATATTTGTTTTTAAATGACTCTTGCATCTGTTCCCATGTAGTGATGTTGTTCTTAGGAAAACCCATGAACCACCGCAAGGTTGCATCCTTGAGGGTGGATGGGAATAGTTTTAGCTTCTAGTCATCTGAGGCATTGTCATGGGTCCAACAAACAAGATAGAATTCGAACATGAAGGTTTCAGGATCCTAGGAAGTAATTCCATGGATACGTGGAAGGGCCGAGGGACTGTTGTTCTTCATTCTAGTTTCCCTATATGTTTCTCTAATGGGAAAGAATCCTTGGTCCCAGTCTCATCCATGACTTGAATTAGTGAAGTAGGTTCCTCAGGTGAAGCAAGTTCCTCTTATTCTCCAATTGGTTCTTCAAATTTTTCAATTGGCGCACCTATGGTGTTTTCAACTTCACAGTCACTGAAGAAGTGTGAAGGGTGATTGTGTGGGGATGTGGGGTTTTTTGAGAAATTTTTGCTTAGGTTATCCCTACTTCTACGAGGCATGAAATTCAAATTGTTATTGTATTTTTCAATATTTTGGAACTGAATACAAAATAAAAGCAGAAAATAATGCTAAAACATAATTAAAGAATCTACTTAGAAACCTACCCGAAAATGACGCCAAAAAGTGGTGAGCCTTGGTATTACACCAAGAGTGATGCAACTCACAAAGGCTACTCTAATTTACTTTATCAACCCAAGGTTCATACAAAATTTGAGGTGACAATTCTATATACATAACAAATGAATTCTACTAATGCCATACTCTTCTCAGTTCTACGATGGGGTGGTACAACTAGGGTTACTTATAGTATATGAAGTCTGTCACACTTCTAAATGAAAACTAAGATTGAAAATAACTCATGACCATTAATCTATTATCAAGAAAAGAAACTATTCTAGATCATAAAGACACTTCTAGCTATCTGCAAGAAAGGAAATCCACACTTAAATTAATGAAATAAATAAATTTAAACTAAGTGGTATTCATGATTTAAATTGCTGAATTAAACTTGCAGAAAGGGAAAATAATCTAGCCACACATGCTAAACCAAATGATTGATTGAAATCTATCTATCTCATGTTTGACTTCTATGCTTAAAAATGTATCTATCAATGAGCTAACTATGCTTGTAAATAAATTTGTTTTTCAACAAAAGAAGGAGGCGTTAAGGTAACCTAAGAGGGTCTTTGACTCATGGTTTCAGAGATGAAGGTATCTTGGAGGTTGTGCCAGTTCTAGATGAGGTGAAAGAGAGGTTTTGGGATGAATAAGTGATTGAATGACACTGATACAGGATCTGCTACAAGATTTCTTATAGTGCTACAAGATGTCCTAAAACGCTACATGAAACATGCTGAGGGTAGTTTGAGGCAAGAAATGGTGAGGAAAGGGGTAGGAGAGGTGAAATGAAGGTGGATCTAGGTGGATGGAAGGTATCCAACCCCTATGAAAGTCTAAAAAATTCTCTCAAATCCTATCTTTCACCTCCAAGGTGGCTCTCAGTGTTGGGGTAGAGATGTGAAAAAACAAGACTGAAGGCCATTTGGTTAGAAGTTGGTTAATGAGGGGTGGAAACTGAAGCTAATGGTGTTGGTGGATTCATCCTATCCTTCTCTACTCAAACCTGCAAGAAAACTACATGTTCATTCATTCATCATTAACAAATCTACCATGAAAGTGGTGGAAAATATGAGTTTAATTTAAGCAAACCTACCTATGCACTTAAAACAGAAAAATAACTCTACGTCTATAACATGTTCATGATAAACAAAGTAACTTGTCTAAAATTTCCAAGAAATCATAAACTGAAAGAAAATTTGGGTTTGTGGTGAAGATCTACCCTCCTCAAGCTCTAATGGAAGAGGTGAGAGAAGGAGGTTTTAACACACAATTTTAGAGTTTTGTATGCTACTGCAACATGAACTCAAAGAGACTAACTACTACAACACAAAAGGTAAATAAACTAATGAAAACAACATAAAAAGGAAGAAAACTAAATACAATGAGATGAAATGTAAGAAAACTAACTACATCATCATGAAAGGTAAACACAAATGCATAAGAGAGACCGAGGCCAATGGATTGGGCCCTAACACACAAGCTCAGCTCCCTGAAACTAACTCAGTGAGTAAGAAACTGAATACTCATTTGATTTCATAAACAATCTTTGTTACATAGCATATGAAAGTAAAAAATGTCTATTACAAGAGCTAAGAGTGCTCTAGCTATCACCAAAATTCGATTCCTAATGAGCTCTTGCTATGCCCTATTTTTCCTAAAGGGTAGCTACCAAAAAATCCCTAAAAAGTAGGTGATTTGTCTCCTTGGAACTCGAGAGAAGTGGAGCTTGGCCCTACTTGATATTCCACTTGCTTGGCTTCCTTTGATTTTGAGTTGTGTGAGGAGAATCTCGAGGATCCCTTGGCTACCTTTAGGATTTAAGGAGGTGGTCAACCCCCTACAATCACTCCTTGCTGTCTACTCAGAGCCTTGATTGTGAAATCTTCAGCAAAATGGCATATTCTCTTTATTATCCTGCATTTAAACCACATTAGGCATTCAAAGTATGAAAACCCTTAATAAACCATCTACACTAACCAACATATGCCCATAATCCAATTAAATGTGAGAAAGAGAGACTAATAAGGCTAAAAAGGTGATAATTAACCCCTTAAAATGTACTTAATGATGGCGCTCATCATTGCATAAATGAAGACGACTTGTCATCTCGTGGAGAGTAGAGTCGTTGGTTATTTTGAGGAAATTGGTATTTTTTATAGGAGCCATAATGTCAGTTTTATGCTTCCAGGGAGTTAGGAGTGCGAAGATAATAAACATTATACAATGCTCTGCACTCCTGCATAGTTCATTGTGTGGGAGTGCAAATCTCCACACAATGCTCATTATCTTGACACTCTTCACTAATACTTATGTTGGAAAAGTAATACTTAAGTCAAAAAAATAATACTTAAGTCTTTGCTACATGTACTGGGAATTGGAACCTCTCTTTTGTCCCCAATTGATATTTGGGTTCATCGACACATTTTCTGGATCAACCAAGCAGTGATATCGGTGCAACAAAGAAAAAAGAGCTAGGGACACAATCACTAGCACACTCTTTCTCCCACATCTCCACACACTAAAAATTCCATTAATCAATTATTATAGATCATATTCCAACTCCTGTGTCATTCATGGGAGCAAAAAAACATAAAATATTACCCAGTTGTAATTAAAAAAACCAAAACATATGAAAATTAAACTATGCCCTAATAATTTTTAAACAAAAACAATTTTTAATGATAATTTTTAATTACCATCCATGTAAATTGAACCATTCATTTCGATATGCTTCGATTTTGTACTTTTATACATGCTTTATTTCTAATTTTTGTTTATGAACATCCACACAACAACAATGCAGATGCAGATGATATTGCCAAATTATGCTATTATTACACAAATTATAAACCACATTTTTTTTAAAACAAGTGTCAAGGAAGTGAGTGTCCTGAAAGCATATAATTCTAGAAAACTGCCAAAGGTTTTAAGAACTATAACTCTGAAATGAAATTATTAAGTTTACATTATAGCATATCGTGGGTATATGTAGGGTTATATTGTAGTGGGTATGTCTGGACTAAAATTTGAGAGCTTTTATTAACTTTTTATTTAATTAATTTAATGACATATTTTTGAAATATTTTAAAATATGAAATATAAGAATTAATTCAATTATTTGATGTTTGTTCACTTGTATGGATTTATTAACATAAACCATAAATCCTGGCAATGGTTTATTGATCTCTTGCACTCTTGTTTCCCCACACACTCCATCCCTAAATTGTATTATATTAATGTGCCGATTATAACTTTAGGATGAATAGATACATTATTGTCTTACAACTTCAAGCCTCCCAAAGAAAAAAAAATCCCAATGCATTAAGCCAAAGTCCCCACTCGAGAGCATGCCCGACCTCTTTGAAATAGGAGTCAAACTAATCTTCCCAAACATAGGATTCAATCTAAATTTCAAATCATTGTAGTTTATTTTGTCAATTTTCTTTCGCTATCGTTAATTGTCACTAGAATCGAACTGTGACTGTCAGGGAGTAGCTACTCCCCTGCCGCACAGTAAATAATAAGGCCACATGCGGAAGAAGAAATGAAGTTGGATTGTGCAGATACTCGGGGCTCATGCATTTGAGCTAAACTAGATTTGAGAAGTGAGATGTTTGTTGTTCAAATATTGTAGAATTGAATTAGCCAAAAATGAACCCCTAGAGGCAGGGTTTTTCTCTGTAAACAAGTACTGCATTTTTTTCTTTTGGGATTTTTTATCACTTTGTAACTTCTTAGGTTAAGGAAGAAAACTACAAAGGTAACCACAAGCCTAATTTTAAAGCTGGGATCTAGCCCTTCCAGCTTCAGAGAGGGATCTCTCTATATGATTTTTATTTTAATGTTTGCATTTTAGGCTAGGTATGAAAGGACAAAATGGATTTTTCTAATATTTTGGTTGAAAAATGGAAGAGAAGTTCATTGGTCATGGAGTCATAATATCTTCAGTAATCAATTAGAATAAAGAGAGGGGGAGAAAACAGGCCAAGGTAGGAAAACTCATGGATCTTGTAGAGTTTTTTTGGTGTGGATAAGATGAACTATTATTAGGATCAATTAAATATAGAGCATACACAAATGAATTCTATACTTAATATCATAGAGAAAACATTGATATTGTATAAAAAACCAGAGTAGAGTCTCATAAATAAATTCAACCCTTAATCTTGTTGTAAACAATTTAAGAAGGAACACATTCATGGGAAAATTGAATGGAAAAGATCTTTACAAAAAAATAACGTTACTATTTTCTTGACACAATAATCGTGAGATCAAACTTCCTTTGTATTACTGAATTGGTTACCTCAAAAAGTACTTCTTACAATCAAATAAAATATTTTCTTCTTTCAGGTTCCAACCCTTTCTAAGTCTTATTACAAAATATTTATAGACTTCCTATTCAACTAAATTTGGATTCCAAAAAGGATTTGATTACAAAATAATATATAACAAAGATGTAGATATTTCAGAAATGGAACAATAAAACAGGAAAGGTAGCCAAAATCTATTGCGCTGTTGAAATTTTAGAGGAAATTTGTTGCCGACTATAGCTATTTTCCTACTCTTCTTGTTTGTTTTTTGCCAAAATTTTAGATCGTTTGTTTGTGATTACTCGATAAATTCTAGTGACTAGTCCCACCTTTCTTCACTTGAGATAGAATAATTTACCATATTCATGAATCTTTCATCTACCCCAGTGTAGGTTTCGAAAGTTGGATTGTTGGTGAAAAGGTGGTAGATATCATGTTGAATATGGAGATCGAATTGCAGGTCTTCCAAAAATTCTTCTCCACTTATAACTCCTTTTTCCTTTGTAAATTTTGAGGCATCTACAACAATGTTGCATAGTTTCTCTTGATAATTTTCTATTGGAAACAATTTTCCAGTTAAATCCTTGAGAGTTGGAAGTCCTCTCTCTTGCAACAAAGAAATAATATTGTTAAATATTCTGAACTGTAACTCCAGTTCTTTACACTTGTTTTCCAACTGCACCGTTGTATTTTTCTTTTTCAACACCCTTTTGACCTCCATTACTGTTTTTGTTTTATCCTGGATGTTCAGTTCCTCTAGCTCATCCTTTTTTTTTAGAATTTAACACTCTTATGATTTTCTGTGCTTCCTTTGACCTATGTTCAATATCAATCTTGGTGTTTTAAACTGCTACTTTAACTCTTTGCACCAATTCTTCTTGTTCAAAAATGATTTGAATGGATGGCCACAATTCTATAATATTGGCATTGATATTTTTCCAAATGTCGCTTCTGGCCTCTACTTACATCTGAATTATGAAGGATTTATCCTCATACTTTTGAATTTGTTGAAGGAGTTTAAAATTCTTTTTAACATCTCCCAAATAAGCGTTGTATGCCTTGATTTTGTTTTCCTCCAACTTGGTGAGTGCTTCTGTCAGTTTCTATTTTTCTTTATTTGTCAGAGACAATTCCCCTAAAGCTTTGGCTAGCTTTTTTGAGGAATCTAAAGTTGTTGATTTTTCTGATATACTTGTTGTTGATGTGCCTGATGTTGTTTTGCCTACTGTTTTTGTTCCTATTGTTTCCCATTATTCTTTTTCCTTTAGTAATGCTTCCATATTTTTCTCCGTTTTCTAGATTTGAACATTCTACTCCACTACCATTGTGAACAACTTCTCTTTCTCCATCTCTAAACTAGTGACTTCTTTAGCTTGAGGATGTTCTATATATGGGAGTTTTATTTTTTTTCTAAGTGTTTGAATATCCACATTCTTAATCTTTATTATTTCTTCGGCTGTCTTGACATCACTAGAATCATGTCATAGCTTGATAACTAAATCTTACAAAGACTTAATCCTAGTGTCTTTGGCTAGAGAAAACATCCTTTCAATATTTAACTGTGAGTGGAAATTTTTTAAATATATATGTAATTTAGAGGCAGTTATGGCTGATGGTTAATGATGAATAAATAATCTCACCTCCTTGTTTGTGAAAATCGACTTGATCGATTGCATGAACCTTTTTAGTGTCAACTGAAAATATTGAAGCCTTATAATCTTAAACGGTCTTGGGGGTTGGAATTGTGGGCTCCAAATAGGCCATTTGAAACTACCCTTTTTCTGAATCAAATGCGGACAATAATAGTGGTCGTAGTTTGCTTCCATAATTCTGAATATGTTGAAGCTTTAAGAGCGTCATTCTTTAATTTGATCTCTCTATTTCTTGAAAAAATACTTTTTTCTTGTGTTGGTACCTGAGATGAAGAGGACGTAGGTGATTGTGTTATGTCTTCAACATTAGTGAAGGGAGTCAATGAACTTGTTAAGACCATTTTTTCTTGATCTTGAGTTTCCCTTTCCTTTGATGATTATTGTGTAGTATTGTTCTGTGTATCATCTTGGATGTCAATGATGGTTTTATCATTAAGGTTCATCTTCTTTCTCCTTTTAAAAACTCGAAAATCTCGTGACCCTGAATTGGTGGGAGACATGATTTCTCTGATTATTTTAGTATCTTTATCTTTTGGAACTAGAGTTTATAAATAAGTATGGCTAACAAGCTATTGTTCATCCTCCTGCAAAGTTTTTTTAGTCCACTCTTCTTGGTTAGCATATTGCTCAATATCAAGCCTCGGTGTATGTGCATATGGAGTGTTATTTTGCTCAACTCTAAGCTTTGAAATTATGCCTAGAGGATCATAGGACCATGTGAAGCTCGGTTTGAAGTTCATATGTTTCAAAATATCCTCCACTTATTTAATTGCTGCTCTGGTATTTACAATGTAGGGACCTACATGGGCCTTGAATTTGATTTTTTCCTTCTTATTAGATACGAAGTGTAATTCATCCATGTTCAACATCTGTCTAGCGTATTCCAGTGCAAAAACCATGACTGGCATAAATACTGGCAGTTTGTAGGGAGGAAGCTCTGATCCATAAATTCTAATTTCTATATATTTTTGGAACAAGTACCCATCTCCAACCTTTGACTGCTCCAAAAGGTGCAAAAATTTCTTGATTTTTGGTGAAATCCTTGGGATGGCATCATTGCTAAGTAGACACAATTATGTATGAAGAAACTTATCCACAAAATCAGTATATGAACAATCCTCTAAGTTATTTCTAACTAAAGAAGTCCAATGAATTACAGATAATGGGTTACCCTTACCATCCATATTTTGCAATGGGAATTTGAATTTGTCTGCTTGATGAAAGAACATGAGATACACTAAAAATGGTTGGTATTTGAAGACAACTTGAACTTTAAACTTCATAAACTTATCATGCATGATATGAGACAAAAACTGACTATAATTTAATAGGATTGTAGGTTTCTCTCTAACTGCAAATAATAACAAGAATCATAAAACAACTTCATCAACCCACTAGTTTGTATAATATCTTAGTAAGTGAGTAACCATAGAAATTACCTATTTTGACATTTCTGGGAAGATGGAAGCGGGGTATGGGGGATTTTTTATGGGAAATTCAACATTCTCTGGTAAAAAACATGCAAATATGTTGGCTCGTTGGGGGGAGGTAAGCTTATTGTAAATTTCCATCAATGTATCGGTGGAAAAAGGATGTAATGAGGCTTGAGGAGTTATCTGCAAGGCTCAGAAAATTTATTTTGGGGAAATAGAAAATAGGACTTTATTGTTGTGGGAAATTACTTCCTTTTGGCTGGGGAGGTATCTGAGATGACACTAGGAAGAGAAATCAAGGAAGAAATGAGTTTTGGGAAAGATAAACTGAGGAAGGAGGGACTCCTAGATGCTCAAATCATCATAATGGCTCAAGTATTTTTTCTTAGCCCAATTGTGGAGCTCATATAAATCAAAATCACACAGGGTCTCGAGTAATTTTTATTGGGTATCGATCATGGGATTTTTATCAAGTTCAGGGACAGGGGGTACCATGGGATCATCCTTGGGCATATTTCCTTTTCCCTTTCGAGATGAAATTTTTAATTGTAGAGGAAAAATGAAAGATCAGGGTTATCCGAATGCCTGTTGGGTTTAATTTTGGAGAGGAATGACTGACGAATGTCACTCAGTAACATCAGAATGGCTTGAGTTTTTACCTACAAAAATTGAAAGAGCATTGAAAGGGAAATCATTGTAGGCTTCTATGGGGTTTTTATAATGGATTTGATTAGGATTGTAACCGAATATTTACCATTTAGGGAGCGGAAGCATTTAATTTAGAAAATGGGTTGATGGCGGGAGAGATTTTAATGCTTAATGTTTATTTTCAGTTTGTGAGGTGATTTGAATGGTAATGGTCAAATGACGTAGATGGCGGGAGGTGACATGGATGGAGGGAGGTGACATGGATGGCTGAGGATGATGTGGAGGTATTTGAATGGCAGGAGGTACAAATGAGCACGGGGACAAGGCATGGAAGTGACAGGTGGAAAGAGTGAGGGGATGGTGGTTTTTTTTTTTTTTTTGGGGGGGGGGGGTACGAGCAATAATTAGCTTTGGGAAGGGACCCCTCGAAAAACCTAAGGAAATGACATATCACATAAGTGGTGTTTCGAAAAGCCGCTTTTCGGGACCCCCCCCACCCCCCCTCTGTTAAGTCTGTCCCGATGGGTCGGGGGGGTCTGAAATCGGCTTTTCACTATTGATATGGGCAGGGAAAATCTCTGCCATTGATAGAAGCATGATGGTTACAATATATGACAAAAATGTTATTTCATATATATATATATATATATATATATATAAAAACATAAAGTTTAAATATAACAAACATTCAAATCAAACTTTTATTGATAATTCATGGTGGCATTTAAGCTTGCACACCTCATGGGGTTTTCATCATTTTTATTTTATTTTATTTTAATTATTTATTTCTCTTCATATATATCTATATATATATATATATATATATATATATATTCCCCTCTTATTTTCTTTTCATTTTTCTATTTTTTTTAAATTTCTCTTTCAAATCCCGAAAATAATTTGCAGAATGGAAATAGTATTTACAATATCCCATGGGATAAAAAACCAGATAATCATCGACTGATCACTATAATTTATAGGAACCTAACAATGGTTCCAAAGGGGATGGCATCCTCCCCGTGAGGTGCCAAGAACCTCGTGGATAAATAGCCTTCTTCCATTGGGCAATAGTTTTTTTGTCCTTTGTTTGAAAAATTTGATCAACTGTTATTTCATAGATATGGTAGTAAATTCATCGTAAAATTAGGGCCTTATCTGCGGGCTTCAATTCCTGATGGCAGCCACCCCCACTTGTAGTAAAAATATAAAATTATAAATAGAATGATATGTGTAAACAACAACTTATCTGACATCAAGTGAAATAGTGCTTGAGAAACCTGCCATTGACAAGTTTTCCTGACAGTCCTTCTCCAGTCAAATATTTTAACAAAAATGCATTGTTACCCCGAAAACCTTCAATTTTGTAAGGTCCTTTCCATAAACTGCCAAACTTTCCATGCTTTCCCTTTTCCTCATTTCTGGCATCCCAATTTAAAACAAGGTCATTTAGCTGGAAATCACCAGCTTTAACCCTCATGTCCTAGGTTATCTCGATCTTATCCTGAATTATCTGTGTTATTTTGTAGGTTCCTTCTCGGGTCTGGTACAACTGTATCTTCTGATTTATCCTTATTTGTGCATATTTTGTTTCAACATCTAGTTCTTGAAATAATTTTAACACTGGAATTCCTAGGGAGGCTGGAAACATTCCATCTACTCCATAGAACAACTGGAAAGGTGAAACCCCAATTGACTTCTTTGTGTTTATCCTATCAGCACATAGAGCATTTATCAGTTTCTTATGCCAATATTTCTTGTTTACTTGTATTAATTTCCTTGAGGATAATAGGGAGTAGAATATCCTAGCACAATATGACACTTGTTACAAAAATGTACCATCTTTTTGGATTTAAAGGCAACAACATTATTTGTGATGATTTTATGAGGACAACCAAATCTAGACATAATATTTCTTCCAAAAACTCAATAATCACTGAGTCTGTAGCTTGTCTAGTTGGAACTAATTCTATCCATTTGGTGAAGTAATCTATGGTTGTCATAATATATTTGTGCTCAGCTGAAGAACTTAGATGAATTTATCCTATGAAATATAAACCCCACTGCTGGAAAGGAACCTCTATTGATTTGGGATTCAAAGGTAAAGGTAAGAGCTTCAAATTGCCTTCAAATATTTCAAATTGATGCCAAAATTGAAACCTTCTTATGAATGTCAACAAAGAAGGTAGGCCAATAAAACCAACTCTCAGGATTTTTTGTTGTTGTGGCTTTCTATTAAATATGTTCTCCACAATCACCTTTATGAATTTCTTCCATTACCATGATAGCCTCATCTTTCAAAAAACAATTTAGTAATATTCCTCCAAAATCCTTCCAATATAAATATTGGTCTAAAATGAAAAACTTTACAACTTTTAATTTAAGAAATCTTGCCTTGGTTTTTGTCAAACCAGGTGGGGCTTGTAAATTCTGTAAGACATAAACAATATATGTATACCAGGGGGAAGTGACAAAAATTTCTGATACCTGTAGAGATGCTATTTCCTCTTCTCCATCTAGAGCAGCTACAAAGTTTATATCCAGAGCATTAAAATTTTATTCAACCATTAATTTGGCTAACCCTTGACCTTTGATAAGCTTTGTTGGTTTTATTTCAATGTCATATTCCAAAATAATTTCTATCCATTTACCTCTTTTTCCATCTGGATCATTTTGAGTAAGGATATCCTTCACTACTGCACTTGGAACAAAAGTGATTATGTGAGAATGTAACACATACACTCTGAAATATTGTAAGGCTTTCACTAAAGCAACACCTTGCTTTTCCATGATATTATATTTCAAAGAATCATCTCTCAATCCTCTGTTGAAAAAGGCTATTGGTTGCTCATGTACTTCTTTATTTTTCTATAAAAATATTGCAACAATAGTGTGTTCTGAAGGAAAAGAGAATATTATGAAATATCTAGTGTAATGTAGACTAATTAAAACAGGAGCATGGGTCAAATCTAACTATACTTCACTAAATGATTTTCTTGCTTCGATGTTCCACTTTATTTCATTGTCTTTCCTTAAAATATCAATGATAGCTTTCAAAATTTCAGCCAAATTAGGAATAAATCTCCTCAAAATTTTTATTCTACCGTTACAAGATTACATTTCCTTCTTATTTCTTGGGGGATTAATTTTCATGATTGCTTCAATTCTATTAGGATCAATTTTGATACCATCCTTTGAGATTATATGGCCTAATAATTTCCCCTCTTCCATCCCAAAAAGATATTTCTTTGGGTTTAAAGAAATGCCATACTTTCTGCATTTTTCAAATACAATTATTAAATGATGCACATGATTCTCATCAAATTTGGAGAAAACAATAATATAAGCAAGATAAATGAAAATGAACCTATCCTTTTCATCTGCAAAAGAAATATCCATTACTCTTTGAAACATTTCTCTTGCATTCATAAGTCCAAATGACATCTTGACATACATAAATTTCCCCCATGGTGTTGTGAAGGTTGTCTTATCTTGGGCATCTGGATTTACTAAAATTTTGTTATAGCTAGAGAAACCATCAAGCAATGAAATTTGGTTGGACCCAATTACTCTATGAAGTATATGATCCATTTTTGGTAATTAATAATTTTCCTTAAGGGAAACCTTATTCGGGTTCTTGAAGTCCACACATAACCTTATTTCTCTAGATTTCTTCCTTAATAGCACTAAATTTGAAGGCCATTTAGAAAATCTCAAGCGCACTATCATTTTGGCATCGAAGAGTTTTCTAACTTCTTTCTCAATTAAGGGCAACAAAACAGGATTTACTGTTCTCCGTTTTTGTTTGAATTTTTTTTTTTTTTTTTAATATTATTTAACAGGAATAGTATGTTGAATAATACATTTATCATAAACCTTTAAATCCTGATATCCCCAAGCAAAAACATCAGCGTATTCCTTAAACAAATCTATGTATCTATTCTTTTCTTCCCGGAGGCAATGACTATGAAAGTTTCACAATATTGGGATCTTCTTTAGTACCTATATTACAATATTCTACTTCAAACCCAGTTGGCTGTATTGTATGATTTTTAGCAACATTGTTAAAATCAAGCAATTATTCAACCTCTTGGTATTGTCTTGTTTTTAAGCTATAGTATTTCAGATTATTCAAAATCCTCACTGGTTTGATTGAAAATGGTCTCCTTTTCCCTACCATCAGTATTGTTTCCTGTATCAATGTTCAAATTCTCAAATTCATCCTTTAATTGCAAGAAATTGTTGAGCTATTTGTCACTATCAAATAATTTCTAGTATCTAACATTATTAGGGACTGTAGGTCTATGTTTTACATCAATATCTAGCTTATTGCTTTCTCTAAAAGGCATTTTTCATGTACTTGCTGAGGTATCTAATGCATAAACAAATACATTTTGATCCTTGGGAATTAATGACAACTGATATTATGGAAAACAGTGTAAAAAGTATAAAACAACATTCTTGTATGCTCTCATTCTAGAATGATTGGTTGAATATTCCATAATTTAAATTCTTTTAGCTCCTATTTTTTTCAAATTTTGGAGGCCTATTCAATGACATTGTTTGTACACCAAAATTAAGTTTATATGAATATTTCTTTTATGTACCCAATTTCATGTTTGAAATCCATATTCCAGCTCCATCCCCTTGTTTGCTGACTACTCCATCGAAGTCCATGTACTATAAGCCATCTTTTTGTTCCCATTTTTTAATTTCAATTTGTTGTTTTCCATTTTCTATTTCTTCTTATTGAATGTCCACATTTTTACCTTCCCCTTACAAACATATATCATTATGTAGGATGAAAGAATCCATGTCTGAATGTACATAATAAACTGGATAATTATTGGGTTTATCCTAACTACTCACCATGTGTTTCATAAGCATTTCTCTATATAACATCCTCCGTTGACCAAAAAGATGAATAGTTTCATATGCCATATTCATCTATAATGTGCCTTGCAACTTTTCTCCCCATGATCTTGATAAGAGCATACCATATTTGGGACGGATTTCTACCATAAAAAATTCCATTACTATACTTTTTGGTGGAATATGAGTAAGGGTTACACAAATATTTTATTAATCTGAGACATCTTACTCTATTTGAATCAAAAGAGTAAAGGTCTTTGTATAGTCTGGTTATATCTAATCCCAATATTTCCATAATCACCTTTGGCATCAGGCTGTGTGAAGCACCAAAATCCAACATGGCATTATTCATAATAAAATCATGAACGTTAAGGATAACATAGAATGAAGGAACATTTCCATCTACTTCAGATACAGATAGTAATTTAGGCTGGTCATTAGTTACATTAACACTATATGTTCCTTCTTCAATTTTTAGTGACTTTACAACTTGATTTATATATACATCCTTTTTCACTAAGTCAAGTAATGGGAAAGTAATTTTAACCTTCTACAGTTCATTCTCAATGTTGAAAGAAGATTGAGGTTTTTCTGTGATCCGGGTCCGTTAGCTACTAGACTTACCCATGATATTTTACTTCTATGATGTTGTTAGAATTGAATTTTAAAAGAGCACAAAAGAACACATGTGCATGTTGTAAAGAAGAGGAAACAAGACAACCATCAACAACAAAAAAACATGAGATGTTGATAACGGAGTTCACCCAGTGTGGGCTACGTCTCCGGGCCCGGTGTCAAAATGGGGTAGGCTACTTCATAAAGTTTTGGAAATGGGAAGACATACATGGATGATGTTCATACATGGATTTTCCCTCAACATGAGTGGCTTGTCTCTTCACGAGAAGTTCTTCTACAAGAACTCTCACTCACAATGGACCTCCTATCAACATGACATAATCTCACATGAAGCAGAAACAAGATCTCGCAACATGTATCAAGCAAGGATCTAGAAATCATAATACATATCACAGCAAAAAGAGGCACGTGATAAAACTTCATATACCTCAACCCCTTAAGCTGGCTAAAGAAGAGAATGCTTAGTTGCTGATATTGGATGCACCGTCAAATTCATGGCGTCGAGGGGCATAAAATCGACTGTCCACACTTGAGAATCAGACACCATCACTCCATTATGGAAAATGGCTGAAAAATAGGAAGATTTGCTGCTGAAATGAACATCGTCTTTGAGTTCCTGTCACGAAGAGGTGTAAAATCGACATAAATTTTGTCGAAAATGGACTCCGGCAAGTTTTGGGCCTCAAGGAATATTTTGATTCCCTCAAGATTCCCTAAGATTATGTTTTGTAAGGAATCTGTAAATTTTTTGCTTAGATGGCCGTTCCGGCTTTATCATCACGTTCCTTGCAAAATTCTGGTTAAATTGACTATAAAATTCATATAATTCAGACAAAATGAAATTTAGCTCCCCATGGAATCTTTCAAGCATCAAGGAATATTCTCTGCAAAAATTCTTTGCCTCGAAAAGCATGCCCACACACGGTTCCACCCTGCTGTGGGGTCGTGGTTCCTCTCTAGCTGTCCTTCTCCCCTTGCTCGACCTCCTCTTCCTTGGACGCACTACAACTGAGGGTTTAAATATAATTTGTGATGGCGGATTTAACAAGAAAATCCCATTGGGTTGTTGGTAAAGGTTCCAAGTTTGGGCATGTGAGGCCCAGGTTCAAATCCCCGCGCCCATCCAAAATTCACGATACTTACCGTGTTTTACTTGGCGCGTTGTTAATATAATAGTTAGCGGATATTCATGTTTACTATTTAATATGATTTGGTTTTAACATTTATTTTGTTTTGGTTTGTGGTTGGTTTGTAACCGTGGTGATTAGCATTAATTGCGGGGCCGTCCGTTGGGGACTGACCCTTGTGGGCCAGGTGGGTTCAATCCTTGCTGACCCCATCATATGACACTTGGCACGGGGAGGAGGGGCGTGGGTTGGGTCCACCGATGGTGGCCCGCCCAACACCCATGTCATATGTGATATGTTCCATGAGTGTGATCGGGGGTGGTGGGGTTGATAGCATGCCCCCCAACCAAATTTTTATAAATTTGGATCCATGTGGTGGGGTGGTGGTCCGCCACCCCCATTTTTATATATATTTTTGTTATTTTATAACAATTTTTTCATTTTCGATTTTAACGAAAATAAGGTTTATTGGGCAGATTAAAGATGCCACAATTTCACCTATTTTCGGGTGCTAGATTTCCTGCCGGTTGATGGTGAATTTCTGGGACACTTAAACCTAGCCCACTACCCAAATTCGACCAAAACTTCGACTCTCTCTAACTTCTCCATACGGGCTCAGATTGGAGATCCGTTCGCACCGTTGAAATCAGGGCGACAAGAAATTCAATCTGAACCCGGTTCAAGAGTCATCCGACCACTTTGAATTTTGACCATTTCTGAGCCCTCTTGATCTCTTGAGGGTGTTTAGAGGCACCTAGATCAATCCTCCCCACTAAGGAGATTTTGGTCCACCAAAAGCATGAACATAATCTGTAGCTGCTTTGTACCTTATTTGTACCACAAGTGTCTTGAAAGGTCATCCTTCATTCTCCTTCACCTTTGTCCTTCAGAGCCATAAGCGATGAGCCGACACCTGCATCCTCTGAAAACCTGTAGTATAATATTTTGCAAATTACATGCTTAACTAAGTGACCAATCTATGACCCAAGCATTCCCCACACTTGCCACGATTTTATAACCATACTCCGTGGTCAAGTTTACATTAAATGGAATCAATACCCCAACTATCAATACAAGGCCAAAATATCATTGTCACTGAACAAGTGAAGGAAACAAATCATCACTTTTACATTTTAACATGCAACACATGATTTAAAAAATAAGGCCAAACACACTACCAAACCTAGAAAAAAAATCTCTTACTTATCAAAGTGAATGGGTCATCCCTCTGTGGCGCATTTACTTGTCCAATAATTGTTTCAACTGACTCATGTATGGACACTTTGTCCTTGAGACGCTACTCTGGATGGAGCCTCCAACACATGGCTCTTTGATGGCCACTTATTTCGCAATGATTGCAATGAGTCTTCATCCTCTAGACCTACTTTAACTTCTTCTTTTCCTGCAGTGGAGACGAAATTTCACGCCTCATCCTCTTTTGTGCTTCCATTCTTTTCCAAAACTTAGCAAATACATGGTTATGTAATCAACAAAAACTACATGTTTTTTGACGCCATGATCTATGTTCATTTTTAGTGACATGTTTGTAATCAAAATGAACGTTAGAATACCGAGACTTGTTATACCTTTCTTGTTGGTCTCTAGTGCAATCATGGTGATAAGAGCTTCCCTCAGCTCTTTCTTTGCAGTGTGAATTGTCATAGGATGATGGTGAAGTGTTCCCATCAATCTCTTTCCCCAATGGTTTCAACCATGAAGTTAGGAGCTTTTGACACCTTCGAGCATTGTCCTTCAGTGTATCCCAAACCCGTGAATCGAGTTCTCCACACAACCTCCAATGGCTGAATAATGCCTTGGACATTAACACCAAGTCCTCCTCCTTTGTATCCCATTTTGGTGAGGAGTCTCATGCCAGTTCCTGTAATGGGTATCTCCACATTTCCCACAGAAATGATAGCATGTGAAGATGAAACTGAATAAACATCAACATTTTTTACCTCAGATGTTGATTAAGAAATAGGTGATGATGGCTTCTTCAAGCCTTTGTTGCGCTTCAACTCCTCCAAGGCCTCTTCCGCAGATCATAGCTGAAGCTATAGTCTTTGCTTATCCTCTTTCTCTTCTTGTAGAAGCCTCCTTAATTCAACATCCTTTGCTTGAAGGCTCTGGTTGTTGCGCTCAAATTCTTCCAAGGCTGCCTCTGCGGCTTGCAACTGAAGCTACACTTTCTTCTTATCCTATTTCTCCTCTTGTAGAAGCACTTTCAATTCATTGTTATATGATTGAAGGCTATGATTGATCTCCTCATTCAAATGTTGATAATACGACAAGGGCGATGAATATTCACTGGAAGATGTGGATGAAGAATCACTTTCTGCTTCTTCTTTCTCCCATCTTTCATGAGCTTCATACATCATGTACACCATTTTGGACATCCCGAGCATGGCCTCGTACATGTCTTTTCCATCCTCCATTGCTGCACGTTCAATCATTATTCACGCTCGCAATTTGCATCAGCAAGAAGACCACTATGATACCACTTAATCTGGGTCCGTCAGCTACCGGATTTACCCATGATATTTTACTTTTGTGATGTTGTTAGAATTGCATCTTAAAAGAGTATAAAATAACACATGTGCATGATGTAAAGAAGAGGAAACAAGACAACCATTAGCAACAAAAAAACACTAGACGTTGATAATGAAGTTCACCTAGTGTGGACTACGTCTCCGGGCACGGTGTCAAAATGGGGTAGGCCACTTCATAAATTGCTGGAAATGGGAAGATGTACATCGATGATGTTCATAAAAGTATGTGCCCTCAACATGAGTGGCTTGTCTCTCCACGAGACGTTCCACTACAGGAACTCTCACTCATAATGGACCTCTTATCAACATGACATAATCTCACATGGAGAAAAAACAAGACCCCGCAACATGCATCAAGAAAGGATTTAGAAATCATAATACATCTCACAGCAAAAAGAGGCACATGATCAAACTACATATACCTCAACCCTTAAAGCTGGCTGAAGAAGCGGATGCTCAGGTGCTGATACTGGCTGCACCATCGAATTCGTGGCATTGAGGGGCATATAATCGAATATCCACACTTGAGAATTGGGCACTGTCATTCCAATCTGGAAAATGGCCGGAAAATTGGAAGCTTTGCTGCTAAAACGAATATCGCCATTGAGTTCCCATCGCTAAGAGGTGTAAAATCGACATAAAGTTTATGGAAAATGGACTCAGTCAAGTTTTGGGCCTTAAGGAATCTTTTGATTCCCTCAAGACTCCCTAAGATTCTTTTCTACAGGGAATCTGTAAATCTATTGCTCAGATGGCCATTCTGGCTTTACCATCGCATTCCCTATGAAGTTTTGCTTAAAATGACTATAAAATTCATATCATTCTAACAAAATGAAAATTTATCTCCCCATGGAATCTTTCAGGCATCAAGGAATATTCTCTGCAAAACTTCTCTGCCTCGAAAAGCGTACTCGCACATGGTTCCACCCTACTGTGGGGTCATGGTTCCTCTCCACTAGTCTGCAGGTTCATCCTTCTCCCCCTGCTCGGCCTCCTCTTCCTCCCCAGACGCACTGCAACTGAGGGTTTAAATATAATTTGAGATGGCGGATCTAACAAGAAAATCCTATCAGGCTATTGGTAGAGGTTCCAAGTTTGGGCGCGCGAGGCCCGGGTTGAAATCCCCGTGCCCATCCAAAATTCATGATGGTTACTGCGTTTTACTTGGCACATTGTTAATATAACAATTAGCGGATATTTGAGTTTACTTTTAATATTATTTGGTTTTAACATTTATTTTGTTTTGGTTTTGGTCGGTTTTTAACAGTGACGGTTAGCATTAATTACAGGGCCAACTTTTGGGGATTGGCCCTTTTGGGCTGGGCGTGTTCAATCCCCGCCATCCCCATCATATGACACTTGGCACCGAGAGGAGGTATGTGGGTTGGGTCCACCGATGGTGGCCTGCCCAACACCCATGTCATACGTGATATGTTCGGTGAGTGTGACCGGGGGTGGCAGGGTTGAAAGCCCGTCCCTCAACCAAATTGTTATAAATGTGGATCCATGCGGTGGGGTGGCACGCCACCCCCATTTTTATATTTTTTTTGTTATTTTATAAAAAATTGTTCATTTTCGATTTTAACGAAATTAAGGTTTATTGGGAAAATTAAAAAGGTCACAATTTCGCCCGTTTTTAGGTGCTAGGTTTCCCACCGATTGATGGTGAATTTGTGGGACACTTAAACCTGGCCCAATGCCCAACTTCGACCAAAACTTTGACTCGCTCTAACTTCTCCATACGGGCTCATATTGGATATCCGTTCGCATCGTTGGAATCAGGGTGACGAGAAATTCAGTCTAAACCTGGTTCGAGAGTCATCCGACCACTTTGAATTTCGACCATTACTGAGCCCTGATGATCTCTTGAGGGTGTCTGGAGCCACCTAGATCATTCTTGTTCTGTAACATTTGTATCTTGTTTCTGAAAAACTTCCTTTGAGGTGTTAAACTTTGTTTGAATTGTGAAAAGTGTATCAGTTGGCATATTCTTCGGAGGATTTACTGCAGCTTTTTTACTTCTCATATTATATTTTTTGTGTACTTCCATAGTAGCATTTTGATATCCCTTTTGATAATCCGCTGATTCTGCAGACATATCTTATTTTTTTTCTAATAAGAGAAAATCTTGTTCCTTCTTGGTTAGGAAAAGAACATCTGTCTTTCCTTCCCCAAAGAGATTAATTTGATCTTCTTCGGATTCTTCTGTAGTTCCTTGTTCTTCTTCATCAAAATTTTCTTGAAAAGGAGACCTAATTTGTTCTTGATCAACTTTATTTATTGTTTCTATTTGTTTGATTTGAGGTTGTTGTCTTCTAAAGTTTGGATTCCTAATTTGAGGCCCTCGAGGTTCTCTTGGTGGATATATGTCAGTCAAACTTATTCTTTCCATCATCCTTTCCATGGTTTTAACTAAACTATCCAATTTGGAATCTGCGGAAGAAGAAGAAGGTTCTTAATTAATGGTCACTCTTGTTTGAGTACTTAACTTGTCCCCTTTTTCCAAAAAAAATTCCTCTACACTGACAACATTTCTTTGAATTTCTTCTAAGGTTACTGGATTTATTTCTCTCAATTGATAGGCCATATAAACATCAAAGCCATCTGGAAAACGAATCAAAGCTAGCCCAGGTGGGGGTTTTATTGCTGTTGGGATAGAATTGTAAAGATTATTGAATCTATTGCAATAGTCCTGAACTTTTTCACCTAGGGATATTATTAGTGGATTCTTTTTTATTTCCCATCTAGAGAGAAAATTTTGATGAAATTGTTGCAAATATGAAATACTACCAAATGGTAATCCCATGAATGATTTTCTAACTTCCCCTGCCAAAAGTTGTGCAAATAACCTTATTTTCACATCATCATCACCAATTATTCTAAGTTTGAGAAATCATTCATCTTGTCTATATGCTATTGTGTTGTGATAGAGCCAGTGCCATCAAATTTGGGTATACATTGTGCATAAGTCTGGGGCATGGCATTCAGTGATTGTTACAAGACCAACGGGGCATATCATGCTACCATAATTGGAATATGAGGGGATAATGAAATTAAAAAATATCTTGATGTTGGGGGTAGTAAGGGTGGTGGATTTATTTAATCTGGTGAGATGATGTAGAAGGAGTATGAACCACTAATGGAATAGAAACAACAGAAAAAGAAGTCAAAGGAGAGGTGAATGATAGGGTTGGAGAAGTAACAGTAGAGGACTGTTCTATAAATGATTCTTCAACAGTTATATTTAGTTTATCTACCAAATCTTCAAGTTTTTCAAACTAATGAAAGGTGTCTTTATTAGATTGAGAAATCATATGTTTATGTTGAGAGATATATGGTCTTAATTTAGTTTCATCTAGAACTATTTTAGGGAAAAATATTTCTAATTTAGTTATGAAAAAAATCTGCTCAAAATGTAAATCAAACTAAATATCCTCAACTGTTATAAGGATTTCTGGGAGTACATTGACTCTTGGAAGAGGATTATTACTGACTTGAATTTTTGTAAAGATATTTTTCCTTATCAACCTCTTAGGATTACTTACAACTTTGGGTGGATTAGGATCCAAATGGGATATGGTGTGAACCTTTCTAGGAGCCAGATCTTCGAAGAGAATATTTACAAGTGTATATATATAGGTTTGGGTGGAAAATTCAACCTAATATATTTCTATTTAACTGTCACCCACAGGAAATAGTTTTGAAACTTTGAAATCAATATTTACTAGGGAAATATTTTAGCTTTTTGGGATCATTCCCTAGTATGGTCGCCATAATTTTATCACTCTATAATTTCCTAGGTTGAGGAAGAAAACTACAAAGGTAACCACAAACTAAATTTTAAAGCTGGGATCTAGCCCTTCCAACTTCAAAGAGGGCTCTCTCTATATGATTTTGATTTTAAATGGTTCAGATTTTAGGCTAGGTATTAAAGGAAAAAATGGTTTTTTTAAAGCTTTTGGTTGGAAAATGGAAGATAATTTCATTGGGCATGGAGTCATATTATCTTAGGTAATCAATTAAAATAAACAGAGGGGGAGAAAACAAGGTGAGGTAGGCAACCTCATGGATCTTGTAGAGCTATTGTGGTGTGGATAAGATGAACTAGAATTAGGATCAATTAAATATAGAGCATACACAGATGAATTATATATTTAATATAAGAGATAAAACATTGAAATTGTATAACAATCCAGAGCAGAGTATCAGAAATAAATTCAACCCTTAATATTCTTGTAAACAATTTAAGAAGGAAAAAATTCATGGGAAACTTGAATGGGAAACAATTTTACAAAAAGGAGAACATCACCATTTTCTTGACACAAGAATCCTAAGATCAAACTTCCTCTATATTACTGAATTTGTTACTTCAAAATGTACAACTTAAAATCACATAAAATATTTTCTACTTTCAGGCTCCAACCCTTTCTAAGTCTTATTACAAAATATTTATAGACTTCCTATTCAACTAAATTCGTATTCCAAAAAGGAATTGATTACAAAATAATATCTAACAAAGATGTAGATATTTCAGAAATGGAACAAGAAAATAGGAAAGGTGGACAAAATATTTTGTGTTGTTGAAATTGTGGAGGAAATATGTTGTTGATTGTAGCTATTTTCCTACTCTTCGTGTTTGTCTATTGCCAAAATTTTACATCTTATTTTTGTGCTTACTCGATCAGTACTACTAACTGGTCCCACCTTTCTTCACTTTGGATAAAATAATTTACCATATTTCTAAATCTTTCATCTACCTCACTCTAGGTTTCGAAAGTTGGCTTGTTGGAAAAAATGTGACATATCTCATGTTGAATATGGAGATCGAATTGGAGGCATTCCAAAAATGATTCTCCACTGATAGCTCCTTTTTCATTTGCAAATTTGGAGGCATTTGCAACAATGTTGCATATTTTATCTTAATAATTTTCTACTGGAAGCAATTTTCCAGTAGAATTCTTGAGAGTTGGAAGTAATCTCTCTTGCAAAAAAGAAAACTTCTTATCAAATATTCTGACCTATAACTCCAGTTCTTTACACTTGTTTTCCAACTGCACCATTATATTTTTCTTTGTCAACACCCTTTTGACCTCCATTATTGTTTCTATTCTATTGTCGATGTTTAGTTCCTCTATCTCATATTTGTTTTTAGAATTTAAAAATATTATGATTTTCTGTGCTTCCTCTGGCCAATGTTCAATATCAATCTTGGTGTTTTCGATTGTTGCTTTAAATCTCGACACCAATTCTTCTTGTTCAAAAATGATTTGAATGGATGTCCACAGATCTGTAATATTGACATTGATATTTTTCCAAATGCTACTTTTGGCCTCTACTAACATCTGAATTATGAAGGATTTATCCTCATACTTTGAAATTTCTGAAGGAGTTTAAAATTGTTTTACACTTCTGCCAGATAAGCGTTGTCCACCTTGCTTTTGTTGTCCTCCAACCTGGTGAGTGCGTCTATAAATTTCTCTTTTTCTTTATTTTTCAGAGATAATTCCCCTAAATATTTGGCTAGATTTTGTAAGGAATTTGAAGTTTTTGATTCTGTTGATGTATCTGTTATTGATGTGCCTACTGTTGTTGTGCCCGTTGCTTCCCATTGTCCTTTTTACTTTAGTAATGCTTCCATGTTTTTCTCCATTTTCTGGATTTAAGCATTTTTCTCCACTACTATTGTGAATATCTTCTCTTTCTCCATATCTAAACTTGTTACTTCTTTACATATGGTATTTTGAGTTGTTTTTTGAGTGCTTGAATATCTGCATTCATGCGCTTTATTATTTCTTTGGCTATCTTGACATCACTAGGATCATGTCCTAGCTTGATAACTAAATATTCCAAAGACTTAATCCTAGTGTCTTTGTCTAGAGAATACATCATTTAAATATTTAACTCTGAGTGGAAATTATTTAAATATATATGTAATTTAGAGGCAGCCATGGCTGAGCTGGTTAATGATGAATAAATCATCTCACTTGCTTGTTTGTGCAAATCGATCTGATCAATAACATGAACCTTTTTAGTGTATATTGAAAATATTGAAGCCTTATAATATTCATCAATCATGGGGGCTGGCACCGTAGGCTCCAAAAAGGCCATTTGAAACTGCCGTTTTTCTGCATCAAATGCGGACATAAATCTATGTTGAGTAGTGGTAGTTTGCTTCCAGAATTCTAAATATGTTGAAGCTTTAAGAGATTCATTATTTAATTTGATCTCTCTATATCTTGAAAAAATACTTTACTGCTGTGTAGGTATCTAAGATGAAGAGGAAACAGGTGATTGTGCTATGTCTTCAACGTTAGTGAAGGGAGTCAATGAACCTGTTAAGATCATTGTTTCTTGATCTTGATTTTCCCTTTCCTCTAATGATTCTTGTGCAGTATTTTTATGTATACCATCTTGGACGTCGATGATGATTTTTTCATTAGGGTTCATCTTATTTCTCCTTTTAAAAACTTAAAAATCCTGTGACCCTGAATCGATGGGAGTCATGCTTTATGATTCTTTTAGTATCTTTATCTTTTGGAACTGGAGTCTGTAAAGAAGTCTGGCTGAAAAGTTGTTCTTCAACCTCCTGGAAAGTGTTTTCGGTCCATTATTCTTGGTTAACATATTTCTCAATATAAGGCCTTGGTGTATGTGCATATGGAGTGCTCTTTTGTTCAACTCTTAGATTTGAAATTATGCCTAGAGGATCATAGGACCATGTGAAGCTCAGTTTGAATTTCATCTGTTTCAAAATATCATCTACTAATTTAGCTGATGCTATAGTATTTAAAATGTAGGGACTTACATGTGCCTTCAATTTGAATTGTGCCTTCTTCTTATTAGATACAAAGTGTAATTCATCCATGTTCAACATCTGTTTGGTGTATTCTAGTGCAAAATCCCTGACTGGAAAAAATACTGGAAGTCTGTAGGAAGGAGGCTCTGATCCATAAATTATAATATTTGTATAGTTCTAGTACAAGTAATAGTCTCCAACCTTTGACTGCTCCAAAAGGTGAAAAATTTTCTGATTTCTGGTGAAATCCTTGGGATGACATCACGACTAGGTAGACACAATGATGTTTGAATAAACTTATCCACAAAATAAGTATATGAATACTCCTATGAGTTATTTATAACTAGAGAAGTCTAATGAATAAATGATAATATGTTAACCTTATCATCCATATTCTGTAATGGGAATTTGAATCTGTCTGCCCGATGAAACAACATGAGATACACTAAAACTGATTGGTGTTTGAAGACACCTTCAAATTTAAACTTCATAAATTGATCATACATGATATTAGACAAGAAATAACTTTAATTAAATAGGATTGAAGGTTTCTCTCCAACTTCAAATACTGACAAGAATCCTAAAACAAATTCATTGACCCACTGGTTTGTATAGTATCCTAGTAAACGAGTAACCATAGAAATTACTTGTTTCGACATTTCTGAGAAGATGGAAGTAGGGTATGGGGGATTTGTTTTGGGAAATTCAACATTCTATGGTAAAAAACATGTAAATATGTTGGCTCGCTGGGGGAAGGTAAGCTTTTTATAAATTTCCATTAATGTATCAGTGGAAAAATGGTGTAATGAGGCTTGAGGAGTTAACTGTAAGGATTCAAAAATGATTTATGGGGAAATATAAAATATGACTTTAATTTTGTGGGAAATTACTTCCTTTTGGCTAGGGAGGTATATGAGATGACACCAGGAAGATAAATCAGGGAATAAATGAGTTTGAGGAAAGATTAAATGAGGAAGGAGGGACTGCTAGGTGCTTAAATTGTCACTATGGTCCATGTATTTTTTCTTAGCCCAATTGTGGACCTCATTTAAATCAAAATAACATAGGGTCTCAACTAATTTGTACTAGGTATCTATTAAGAGAGTTTTATCAAGGTAAAGGATAAGGGGTATCATGGGATCGTCCTCGGGTATCTCTCCATTTCCCTTTCAAACTAACATTTTCAATTGTAGAGGAAAAATGAAAGATTAGGGTTACCGAAATGCCTGTTTGGTTGAATTCTGGAGAGGAACTATTGATAGATGGTGCTCAATAACGTCAGAATGGCTTGAGATTTTACCTGCACAAATTGAAAGAGTGTCGAAAGGGAAACCATTGTAGGCTTCTGAGGGTTTTTATATAACGGAGTCGATTAGGATCGTAATGAAATTATTACTGTTTAGGGAGAAGAAGCATTTAAAACCGCGGAAGAAAAACAAGTGCAGAAATAAGATATAAGCAATATAAAATCAAATACACATCTGACACCGTTGTTTTTGGACTAATGTCCCCGGAAAATCCCAATGTGGGAAAACCAGTGCAATAGCTCAGGGTTTATATATTATGCAGTAAATTTAGAGTACAAATCTATGATTGAAAAATATGTCAAATCATGCAGAGAAACTTACAAGTAAAATCTTGTGAGACAAAACTCACTCCTACAAGGGAAATCGATACTGGCTTGCACCCAAAATGAGTTGCTCTGCGTAGTCTCCGTGTCACCGTTCTATATGCTCTATGTCTTTGCACTGGTCTCTTTGCTTGCTGGAAACTGGGGCCTTCTAGCCTGCGGAAACTCTCTCTGGGAACTGAAAATTACCGAAAAATGTCTCCTCAAAAGAAAACATAATCCCTCTCAAGCTCTGCGTAGTGCCTGCGTATCCTTTGCATCACTGGCTCTATGCTGGATATGTGGCTTCTATTGCCTCCTATGCTATGAACTCTCTGGATCAGGAATTATTCCAACCGAAATTTCTTCCCCTCTCTACAAAGAATCTCTCAATCGATCGATCTTTCCTCTGAGTATTGCTCACTTCATAAATTCAGTCTCTTGATCCTCTTGCTCTCTTAGCGTGTTTTCCAAATGACCCTTCAAGTCCTTCTTAGAATATTCTTGTTGAAACTTCAACGACAGATATCGAATTTCTAATCAATAGTTAAGATTAAATTTTGACTTGATCTTCGCCTTTTATATAAAATTAACACTCTGTTTTATTAATACCCTTTAATTATTTTATTTTCCTGAGTTTAGACTTAGATCCCTTTAAAAATAATTAATTATTTTAATAAAACATATTTTGACTTGAATTTTCACGGTTGATTTATGGGTTCTCTGGAATACATGTGCCTAAGCCTCCCTACCGATTTGGAGACTTAGAGCACATCTTATGCTACCTAACAACACTCCCTCTTAGTGAGGAATGTGCTCTAGAAATACACCCTACTAAGTATTGCTCTGACTCCATAACATCTCCCTCTGTGTTGATGATGTCTTACATTTCTGCCCACCAACAATACACAACCACTGCATCTATACTACTGCTGACCTTTCCACTTTCAACATGCATCCGTATTTCAACTCCTTCTCAAATTCAACATTTTTGCTGATACTAGCCCTACCATTTCCAACTACCACTACACTGCAACATTGTTGCTTACTACAACAAAAAAACATCCAAAATTGAACAAGTGTTCACATGATGCATCTCTGTACTGAAGATATTACTACTGCTATCCGCTCTACGCTATCCTTCTAAAGTTGCTACGTTGCTGCTGACTCTTGCACTGTGCCTTTCCTCAGTACTGCCAACTCTGCTATGTTCTACTCAGACTCTGGCGTTGCATTGCACTGTCACTTTTGCACTCCTCTGCACCAATTGGCACTCGTCCATCCTTCTACATATGATTTGGGCTCTCGTAGCAAGGTATTTATCTAAGAGGTGGAATCCTCAAGGATCCTACCCATACTGTAGCTCTCTGGGTCTACAACTCCAAATCATCCCAACTCCCTCTTGGAGGTATATGGGAAATAATGGCAAACTCCTCCTTATATATCCTTGCAGATGCAACCTGTGGATCATGCTTCTCATCATTGCCTCTCTTCTTGAGAGGACACTCTGTTTTATAATGACCCATCTCACCACACTAGAAGTATTTGATATTGGAAAGGTCCTTCTTCCTCCTGCGCTTCTTCTACTTCCCCTTTGATGAAAGGGATACATTCTCCTCCTCCTCCTTTGGATTCTTCCCATTGTTGTTGCTGCCCTCAAGTTGACACTTGAGTAAGTCCCTCCTCATCTCTTCTTCATGAAGAGCTTCCCACATTGACTCCTAGTTTGCCAATTTATCCTTACCCAGGATGCTCTGGGGAAAGTCTTGATAGTATTAGGACACTGAGTTGAGGGTAAATTTGACCATATATGTGGCTTGAGGAGCTGCTCCTACAACTGTCAGTTGATATTGGTTCTCTTGAATTCTAATTAGGAACGGATCAATGCACTCACCCTTCTACAGCCTGATAGTCCACAATTTATTTTCCAAAAACATCTTCTGATGCTCAGAAGTTCCCAAATATAGCTTCTCTAGGGCCTGCCACATTTCTCTACCAGTCCCTTTTCTAGCTATGTGATACATGCCATGATCCATTACTCTGTCGAGGATAAAGTGCTTTTCCTTAGCCATATCATTTTTGAATGCTGTCAGAGGATATGCATCTACCAGTTCAACCTTCACACCATCAATGAAGGCTTTGAGATCCTGTTCATCCAACATGCATCTGATCCTTTCCTTACAGATCACATTGTTGGAGGCTCCCTCCAACCGATCTTTATCCCTCAACCCACTTGCTGCCATCTCCGTCGACTGATAAAATATGTCGAACTAGCTCCCTCTCTCTCCTTTGTGCAGATTTGGCCTGGCCTATGCACTCCCTGTTGGAGATGGTGGATCTGCCAACCAATACTGCTACTCAGTTCTCAAAAAATATAATTCCCTGGCTAGGAATTCCCTGAGGAAGAAAATTCCCTCAAAGTGTCTCCAGATCTCTATTTTGATGCTTTTTGCACCAATAATCATTGCTATGTAGAAAGCTACATCCCTCTAGCTATTTATTTGCGCTGATCTGCTACGCTACTCCCTCTTCCTCTGCCAAACTGCAATCTGAAAAAATATTTCCTCTCTGTCGTCTCACTTAGAGAGATATTTTCCTTGCTGGTTTTAGCCCTTTTGGCTTGTACAACACACTCACTAGGGAATTTATCTGCTGCTTATGCAACTCTTTGATCCCTGACTTCTACTACGATGTAGGATCTACTATATCTGCTCTCTTTCTCCCACTGAATTGAGCTACACAAGCTCTGATACCATGTGAAAATTCGTACTACCTGGAATCCTACTGCTGAAACTAATGGAGAATATTATATTTGTTATTTACTTAACAAATTATTTACTATGTTCTACAAGAAAATATCAAAATACATACACTACAACCTTCATAAATAAAACTACAAAAGAAAAAAAAGTGTGGAAACAAGATCTGAGTAATAGAAAATCATAGACACATCTGACACCATTGTTTTTGGACTAATGTACCTGGAAAAACCCAATGTGGGAAAATCGGTGCAAAAATTAAGGGTTTATGTATTATGCAGTCATTTCTGAGTACAAATGTATAATTGCCAAATATGTCAAATCATGTGGAGAAACTAATAAGTAAAATCTTGTGAGACAAAGCTCACTCCTCCCTCTATGCTGTTGATGTATATCACTATTGCCCACCAACATTGCGCAACCATTGCATCTGTACTGCTGCTAACCTTACCACTGTCAGCACTGCGTCTATACTACAACTCCTTCTCAAATTCTACATCCGTGCTGCTGATGGCCCTGCCATTTCCAACTGCCACTGCACTGCAACGCTGTTTCTTACTGCAACAAAAAAACATCCAAAACTGAACAAGTGTTCAACACGATGCACCTAGGTACTGAATATATTACTACTTCTATCCTATGTTTTATCCCTCTGAAGATGTTGCGTTGCTGCTGACTTCTGCATTGTGCCTTCCTGCACTACTGCCAACAATGCTCCGCGCTACTCAGACTCTACCACTACTAACCATTACATTGTCACTTTTTCACTCCTCTGCACCAACTAGCACTTGTCCATCTTGGTACATATAATTTTGGCTCGTGTAGAAAGGTATTGATCTAAGAGGTGGAATCCTCAAGGATAATGCCCATACTATAGCTCTCTAGGTCTATAAGTCCAAATCACCCCACCTCCCTCTTGGTGGTATATGGGAAATCATGGCGAACTGATCCTCATCAATCCTTGCAAATGGAGCCTACGGATCATGCTTCTCATATTTGTCTCTCTTATTGAGAGGACACTATGTGGCATAATGACCCATCTCACCACACTAGAAGCATTTGATCTTGGAAAGGTCCTTCTTCCTCCTGCGCTGCTCCTACTACCCCTTTGATGCAAGGGCTACATTCTCCTCCTCCTCATTTAGCTTCTTCCCACGACTATTGCTGCCCTCAATTTGACACTTGAGTAAGTCCCTCCTCATATATTCTTGTTGAATATTTTCCCACATTGAATCCTAGTCTGAAAAATTATCTCTACCCAGGATGCTCTGGAAAAAGACTTGAAAACCTTCATACACTGAGTTTAGGGCCAATATGACCATCTCTGTGGCTTGAGGATCTGCTCCTATAGCTTCCAAATGATCTCGGTTATCTTAAAGTATAACTAGGAATGGATAAATTCGCTCACCCTTTTGGATCCTGGTAGTTCGCAATTTCTCTTCCAAAAACATCTTCTGCTTCTCGAAAGATCCCTGATATAGCTTCTCCAGGGCCTGCCAAATTTCTCTAGCAGTCCATTTGCTAGCTATGTGACACATGACATGATCCCTTACTCTGTAAAGGATCAATCACTTTGCCTTAGCCATATCCTTTTTGAATGATTTCAGAGGATTTGCATCTACAATTTCAGCCATCACACCATTGATGAAGGCTTTGAGATCATTTTCATCCAGCATTCATTTGATCCTTTCCTACCAGATTGCATAGTTAGAGGCTCCCTCCAAATGATATTGATCTCTCAACCCACTTATTGCCATCTCTGCTGACTGAAAAAATATGTCTAACTAGCTCCCTCTCTCTCCTTTCCGTGCCTCTAGCCTCGCTTACGTACTCCCTGCTGGAGGTGGTAGATCTCCCACCCAATACTACTACTTAGATCTCAAAAAATATATTTCCTTGGCTAGGAATTCCCCGAGGAAGAAAATTCCCTCAAAGTGTCTCCATATCTCTCTTTTGATGCTTTTTTCACTAGCAATCACTACTATGTAGAAAAATACATCCCTCGAGCTATTGATCTGTGCTGATCTATTGCGTTGTTCCCTCTGTGTCTACCAAACTGCAATCTGGAACAATATTTCCTCTTTGTTGACTCACCCATAGATAAATTTTCCTTGATGGTTTTATCCCTCCTGGCTTGGAATGCACACTGACTGAGGAATCGATCTACTGCTTACGCAACTCTTTGATCCCCAGCTTCTGCTATGACGCTAGATGGATTGGATCTTCTCTTTGGCTCCTCCTTCACTAGGCTACACAAGCTCTGGTACCATGTGAAAATTCGTACTACCCGGAATCCTACTGCAACAATTGATGGGAAATATTTTATTTGTTATTTACTTAACAAATTATTTACAGTGTTCTACAAGAAAATATCGAAATCCATACACTATAGCCCTCACCAATAAAACCGCAGAAGAAAAACAAGTGTCAAAACAAGATCTGAGCAATAGAAAATCATACACACATCTGACACAATTTTTTTTGGAATAATGTCCTTGGAAAAACCCAATGCGGGAAAGCTGGTGCAACAACTGAGGGTTTATATATTATGTAGTAAATTTTGAGTAGAAATTTATGATTAACGATTTTGTTAAATCATGCATAGAAAATAAAAAATAAAATATTGTGAGACAAACCTCACTCATCCACGATAACCTGACACTGGCCTGCACCTAAAAAGAGCTTCTTTGTGCTGCCTCTACACAATGACTGCATCACTCTGCATAGTCTTTGCGTCATAGTTGTAGCTTATCTTTGTATCTACACTGGTCTCTCTACTGGCTACAAAATAGTGCCTTCTAGCCTTTGGAAACTCTCTCCAGGAACTGACTCTGACCGAAAGTTGTCTCCTCAATAGAAAATGGAATTCCTCTTAGGCTCTGTGAAGTGCCTACGTAGCCTCTCACTACAAGGAAAATACCCTCTAGCAGATGTTTTTGAGGAACCCATTATAAAAATACCCCATACATCCTTTTTTAGTGGATGTTACTAGAGGAGGTTCACGGGTGGAGGTTTTTGCGGATGTTTTTCTTCTGGTGAGCTTATCATCATAAACCACACTGGTGCGTTCAATTAGAGAAAGCACCAGTGCACACAAAACATTGGCACACCAGGACACTGTGCACTTCATACAAACACGCCCGGTGCATATTATTACTATAGTGCACCAGTTCTTTACAAAGATTCTGCACTGGTGCGTCCTAAAACCCTGCACCAAAAATGAAACAGCCCTGTGCGGTCCTAAGAAACTGCACCGGTGTGCTTATAAAACGTGCGCACCGGAACATGGTTAAATAAAAAAAATTGCGGTAAAAAATCTGCATTTTTCATTTTTCAGTGCTCCATAGCTCTCAAGCATCGGTGAAAATTTACCTTGTGTGAGGCGCCCTGCCATTGGTGCTCCCATTGTATGCACTGCTGCTGTCCATTGCCCACCATCTCCATTTAAAATTTTTCAAAACGGTGGGAAAATTTAGTTTTGCAAATTCTACAGCCAATATGCCTCCTTGATGGCCAAATGTACAGGTATTTTCCTTGTTTTTCCATAATTAAACCTTTTAGCAGATTATTTTTGTAAATTAGCTTAAACTTCACCTTATTTTTAATTTTTTTTTCCTACGCGGTGCGCTCGAGCCATTCGGCTCGCACCGGTTTGCGGTGTTGCCTGTAAATTTACAGGCCACACCGCAACCGGTGCTAATGGTATCCACACCAATTCTAGAGCAGTACCAAAAGGCACACCGTGATTTTTAAAATTTAAAAAAAGTGCGGTGCGGTTGGTTATCTGGTCACATTGTTGACCCCATTAGATAGCGGGAATGCGGTGCGTTGACAAAAATATCTGCCCTGGTGCATGTAATTTTTTCAGCGCACTATATTCTGACAATTTGACATGGTCAACGGTGCAGCCTGGTAAAATTCCGCACCGTTGACTATGTAGTGATGTCAGGAGGGAGGTGCACTGAACAAACTGTACGCCCTAGGGTGTATAGTTTGGCTAGCGCACTGCCCTCTTGAAACTGGTCCATATTCAACGATGCATTCTGTTATACCACCACACCATTGAGTTTGGAACAATTCGAGGAGGGGGGTTCGCTGAAAATTTTCAGGTGCACCGGCTCTGGTGCGTTGAAATTTTTTTGGTGCACCGCCTCCGGTGCGTGACAAAAAAAGACACACCGTTACTGGTGCATGCCTGTTTTTTGTGGCGCATTGACTACTTCTCTTTTTTTTTCAAAAAAAATTACATATGTATATTCCTAAATACATGTCTCATTTAATAAAAAAATTGTATTTAATATGTCAATCATTCATAGACGTGAAAGGAGAGAAGAGAGGGAACAACAACAACAACAAGCATACCAATATAACATGGTTCACCTGTGGGAGGTACGAGAGAGGGAGAGAGATGTGTACCCTCACCCTATTACAACAACCACCCAGGGGATCCTTAGGCAGGTAGGCCTCCTCAAGTTCTATGAGGAGGATACTTCCCTAAAGGGCCATGGTGTGTTTTTGCGACATCTTATCCGCAGGTGGAATGCCCACCTACAGGCTGTCTTGGTTGGTCCTAACCAGTCATATGTGCCCACTGATGAGAACATCTATTTCATTACTGGGCTATCGAGGAGAGGGGTGGATTTTCCCTCGTTCCGAGAGGTTTTAGTTGGCTATGCAGCAGGGATTCAGTTGGTGTACTCCCATAGATACATTAGCGCAGATATATTGTCTCCTTCAGATTTTCAGGTCTCCAGAGGTTAGTTACGTATTGCTGCATTTGGTAGTGAGGAGGTGAGGTGTCTCTCACTTCTGATTTCGACCATTTAACACAACACCAATGACGAGCAACACATTAGTTTCCTGCTTCTATATTATGTTGATTCTTTAGTACAGGATCCACGACTTTTCAGGTGGTCTACCATTTTTTTGCGGCAGTTATGTACAACCTTATATAGATGTCATGCTCACACACAAGGGAGGGTCAACTTCCCTTTTTCTTCAGAGTTATTTTCTTTATTTTTTGAGATGTTTCTAGAGACGAGGCCTACTTTTGTTCGGTAGCCTCGTAGGACGATGCTGAATGCACGGATGCACATGTGGGGACAGATGATTCCCAAGAGGGGTGAGACTGAGTTTTCTGCGAGGATATCACATGATGCACTAGAGTTTTTAGCTAATGTTGACGAGCATCCCTTCATTATGGTCTCCTGTCCTTATGCTGGTTTGGATTGGCGAGTGTGTGCCAACATCCTCTTCACAGATGATGGGCCGTCGGATGATAGAGGTAATATTAATATTTTATTTAAATTTATTCTAACATGTTCTTTCACTTGTTTTTATTAAACTATTTAAAGAAATTGTCTAATTATTGTTGTGTACTTATATATATTTTGCATACATTGGGTATTTTGATGGCGATGAGATGCCAATGCCACCAAATGATCCAGGTGTGGATCCTGATGACAATCAGGATATGGCAGATGCTGAGGATCATGAGGCCGATGAACACAGACCTGCTCCCACTGGTGCACTGGTACCACCTTTTTCTAACCGTAGGCTTGACATTAGATTGAGGATGCAGTTGGGTGACCAACTCTGTGAATTTTTTGTTGAGGCAGGAGTCAGGCTCGCCACTATGAGAGATATACATGCCGATGGTAGGCTGGTACATATGTGGAGAGGCATGCCACGTGACATGTATAGATTGATGCGGCATGTCGTAGGAGCTACGAGCTTAGTTACGTGGTTGAGGAGGGCCCTTAGGCGTTATAGGCGTGGTCGAGACGCAACACGTTGAAATTCCGGGAGCAGCGACACATCATCTGATGATCATGATCAAGGGAGTGATCATCATTCATCTCGCGCCGCGCCAGATGAGCAGTCTACAACATCGACTAGCAATCATCATGTAGAGTAGGCTGTACCATTGGCCACATCGAGTCAGCAGCCTGCAGCGTCCAACAATACTCATGATCATGATTAGGCTGGACCATTGACCATGTCGAGTCATCACGATGAGTAGCCGACAATTGACCCTAATCAGCATGAGGCACCAGTACCAGATAAACAGGGACGTGATGATCAACATGTATCTGAGCTTGTCGAGGCTACACCATTGACTGAGCAGGCCTTGACTAGTACTGCTATTGATGATGTACCACCAGTTGATATATGAAATTTATATTACAGTTGTATATTTTTTTGACATTATTCAGTTATATATATATGGTCCATGTATTTTATTTTCATGTTGCAGTTGTACTTAATTTACATGTGGATGATCATCATAATGTGTATATTGTTAGGTCATGTTAGATATGTTCATTTAATGTGCAGCTTGCAGTATATGTGTATGTGATAGCAATTATTTGACATGAGATGTATATTTGATGTTTGTGTTGTGATGATGTTATACAATGCTAATTGTGTTTTGTTAGATGATCATGATCATGATGATGTTAGAGAATTTGAATGTGTTTTTTAGTCAAATATGATGTTTGTACAATGGTTATCATGATCGTGATGTTTATTAATTAATTTAATATTAAATGATCATGATATTTATTAAGTATTATGTCGTGATTGCATTTGAAATTTTAATTTTAATTCTATGTAAAATTGTAAAATTGTATTTGCATTTGTAATTTTGTAATTGTATGTAAAATATTTGTAAAATTTTAATTGTAATTGTAATATTTAATTTATTGTGAAATGATTGTAATTTTAATTGTATATATGACAACTTGTAAAATTGTAATTGTAATTGTAATTGTATGTAAAATTCTAAAATTGTAATTGTATTTATAATTGTAATTGTATGTAAAATATTTGTTAAATTTTAATTGTAATTGTAATATTTAATTTATTGTGAAATGATTGTAATTGTAATTTTAATTTTAATTGTATATATGTAAAATTGTAAAACTGTAATTGTATGTAAAATTCTAAAATTGTAATTGTAATGGTATATATGTAAATTTGTAATTGTAATTGTATGTAAAATTCTAAAATTGTAATTGTACGTGAAATTGTAAAATTGTAATTTTAACTATATTAATGTGAAATGATTGTAATTGTAATTGTATGTAAAATTCTAAAATTGTAATTGTAATTGTATGTGAAATTGTAAAATTGTAATTGTAATTATAATTCCAATTGTAATTCTAATTTTATGTAAAATATTTGTAAAATTTTAATTGCATTAATGTGAAATGATCTTATTAAAATTTTTAAATTTGTAAAATTTTAAATAATTGTAAAATAATAAATCTATAATAATATGAATTTTTGTAACATAATAAAGTTTAGAAAAAAATGCAAATAAATTCATGTACTTTAGGATTATCATTATTTTATTATGATCTTACATAAAAAAAAGAACTTTATACAATATGGCATTGTTTTTTAGATCAACATAATTGCAAATTATCAAGTGAAATATTGATTTTAACATTAATACAATGAAAATTACCAATTAATTCAAAATACATATTATAATGTTTCGAAAAAAAGAGTCAGCTTATAGTTTATAAGGTAGTTAAGTCCTCTTCTTTATAAAAAACCCATCTTAAATTGTATAAATATTGATGAAATAACACATGTACCATATCACTCTCAATTCTCATAATCACCCTCATTATCTTCTAGCTCGCATGGCATGATAACACTATTGTTCTCAAAAATATGTTTTAATCTAGGGTCATGTCTCAATACGAACCACCAATCCCTATCTAACACATCCGGGTAAAAAAAAACCTGGTTACAGTGTTTGGGGAAAACATAGGGCTCCTTAGCTTCATCCCACATCTTTCTAGAGTTGATACATATCAGCCTAGTATTGCAATCTTCCTTTACATTATTCCGATCAAAGGTGTCCCACTACTTGCACCTAAAAATAACACATTGGCAAGAAGAGAAATCCACTTCAATGATGTCTTGTATCTTTCCAACGTAACCTAACGTCCCTCATATTAAGTTTTGATCACGGTGGCTAGATCGACTAGATTGATCGAACTCAACTTCCACTCCACAGTCTTGTGTGATGTGTTTATCATCGGAATTTTCTATGCAAAAATGGTGTCCATATACCCACATAGATGGGAAAAAATGTACCTATAAAAAAGTTAAAAAATCATAGTGTCATGTTTCTTATAATAACCCAACAGTTAAAATATGAAATATAATTACATTTGAAAGGTGCATTATTAAGTTTCAAATGTACATATAAATTAAATATATTATTACTGAGTTGCTGCACCTAATCCCTACGTTTAGCGCATCCTCTTCAGCACACGGGTAACGATCGGTTGCACCGTATTTCTCTTTGACTTGGTCAGCAACCCAACTGTTGGGGCATGTTTTTGGCATATTTTATTTTAAATGATCGGGATAAGGCACACTTCTACCGTTCAACCGTCTGAATTCTTTCCTATCACTATCCCATTTCATCCTCTTTTGTTCATACAATGCAACCCACGGTTGTGTCACTTCAGAATTGTAAAGAATGAATTTATTGATTGCTTCAATTTCTGCATTCGTTGATGAAATCAAATCGACATTATATAGGAGATAGAGATCAAAATATAAATTATATCGTAGTTCAACATGAATATTTACTTTGTGTAAATTTGAAAAATTATAAGTCGCTTACTCTTTATCAAGCACTTTTTTCCATTCGTTTGGAGCAACTCCCCTTCTCTTTTGTCTTCATTCCTTTCATCGTCCCAAATCACCGCACCTGGTCTGTTATCGATCTGCTTGATGTACTCACTGGCATAATAGAAAGACTCATACGGTATGTACCTCTCTGCCATAGAACCCTCGGGTTTTACCCTTTGTCGAACAAAACCTTTCAATTTATTCATGTACCTCTCTAAGAAGAACATCCAACGACAAGAAATCAACCCAACTAATTCAACCTCATCTATTAGGTGGATTAGAAGATGAACCTACAAGTCCATGAAACTCATCGGCAGTTCCTTCTCAAACATACAAACAATCTCAACTATCTCTTGACGCCACTATGGAATTCTAGTCACATGAATCTCCTTTGACGTGATCCAACGTACAAATGCAAATAATTTAGATATGAAACGTCCTAGGTCTTGAGGGAATTCATGTTTCACACGCCCACGCACGAATAAAGGATAATGACACTGCAAAGTTATAAACACGTACAATAATATACAAAATTATTTATTTTTTATGATCCCTGCATGGGATAAATTTTTTTAATATAAGAAATAATAAAATCATTCTTTTGGAATTATACGTACTCTTAGAAGATTCAAATGGTCATGCGATTTCAAACCCGACAAATGGTCATCCACGGTGAAGCAGCACTGTAGTGAAGACCTGTATGAAGATGGCATCCTCACACCCATTATAACTTCCTTTGCAAAATAAAGATAAGATTTGTTTAAAATCCATGGGACATCACCTTCTTTGAAATACCATGAATTAGAGTGACCAACGTCTGCCTCTGATCCTGTACTTTCTAATCGTCTTGGCCAATGTTTCTTTTTAGTTTTTGAAGTAATAAGATCTTTCCTAACAACCAATGTGTCACTTTGTTTTGATGATATGTGCCTCCATAAAGAAGATGAAAAATGTTTAAATATATGCATGGGATATAATAAGTGGGTAATATTAAGATGCTCCCAATATGGGAGGTTATACAAGATAGATTTCCTTTTCATCTCAAAGGAAAATTTCTCAACATAGGTGTCAAAGAATTCTGGATCATTTAACATAGGCTCCCCATTTGAATCTAACATTTCTATGAACTCCTTCTCCTTCTCTATCTCATATGCTCTAAGACATTCAACGGGTGTCGTTATTGGAGGCCTTTGGGTTCTTTCTCATTTACCATTGAAAGCGGATGCTTCTCTTCTGTAAGGGTGTTCTTCTGGGAGGAATACCCTAGAGCAATCATACACTGGCTTTTGTAGGTCCTTGGACCCTCTAGATTTCAGAGAACGGTCCACAAAATTTACATCCAAAATACCCTTTTGTTACAAGACCTGCGAGATTGTTGTATACAATTTATATGCATGGCACATTAAAGAATATCATGAAGATCAAAACAATTACAACGAATTAAATAACTAATATGCGAAAGAATATTGTTACGTATATAAACAAATCAATAAACATGTAATTTACCAGAGCAAACTTGTAAGCCTGGATAATAATGTGTCGTGTAAGAACATATTCCATACAAAGTAAAACTCCTCTCTGTTGCGATGGGTCTTGATACATCATATACATTTATCCCATCCCATAATTTCTTCAATTCATCTACCAATGGTTGTAAGTAGACATCCATATTATTCACTTGTATTCTACCAGGGACTATGAGAGCCAACATAAGATTTTCATTCTTCACAGACAACCATAGGGGGATATTGTTATTGATCACTACTACAGGCCAAACATAATAGTTGGTGTTCTGGAGGGAATATGGGTTGACGCCATCCTTGACTATGCTGAGTCGTAGAATTCGTACTTAATCCTTGAATTTTTCGGGCCATGTATCCTCTATATCCTTCATGGCTATTGAATTAGTTGGGATTCACATAACTCCCAACTCACTTTTGTGCGAGGCATGCCATCCCTGCAACATAGCTAATTCTTTGCAACGAAAGAGCCTTTGAATCCTTGGGATTATAGGCATGCACCTCAATATCTTAATCAGAGGACCACATGATTTACCCTTCTTGTTTGATTTATCATACCTGTCATGCCCACATTTCAGACATATCTATTTGTCTACATATTCTCCTCTATATAGAATACAATCATTTGGACATGCATGATATGATATGTACTCAACACCCAGCATTTTCAACAATTTCTTTGCCTCTTCGCAGCTACTGGGCAAGACATTATCACTTGGAAGAACCTTATCTTTGAATAACCTGTAGTTGGTGATCATCATGGAAAATATTAAATGTACATTAATGCTGATATAATTATTAACGTTCATAAAATTGACCATTTTTAATGTTCATTGTGTGATTTTATTTCTCAAATTTATATAAGGGAGGACTTTATGGTAACTTACCTCAAAATTTCCGAGAAACATGCGTTCGACAAGCCAAACTTTTCTTTAAAGTTGTATAGTAACATCGTTGTCCCCAACTGGGTAGACTTTGACTCATTGCCAGGTCCAAAGAGAGGGGTGGTGGAAGCAAATTTAAGGCTTTAGAAAAAGGTGTCAGCGATATGAGCATCATCCCCTAGCTGATCATCATTTTGGAATGCATCTAATAATGTTGTCTCCATGGCAATCATATCCCTTAAGTAATCATCCATGCCAACCTCTAATTGATTGCCTCCATTGCCAGCTTGTGAAGAACTACTATTGCTGTAGTCATTCCGAATTGGTGAATCTGGACATAGTGGGAATTGAATCGATGGTTGATTCAACCATTCTTGGTATCGTTCCTCTTCGATTTTTTCTCTTAATTCAACCTTCTCTCGATTTGACATTGTCGTGGGGTGCAACGGAAGATGATAGGTAGGTCGCTCATCAGCACCAGAATCCTAATAATTTCAAAAAATATATTTGAACATGATTAGTACAAAATCTATAATATCAATTAGTAAGAATGTTGACAATGCATGATTAATTTGTTTGACGTTGAAATAATTACATTAATATACCAAACAATTATTATTACCATCATTATCCAGGGATTGTGGCTAGAAGATGAAATATTTTTACAATTGGCAGGTGAAGCGGCTGTCCATTTTCATCTACCAAATGCGCCTTGCAGTATTCTGCTCCTGATAAGAGTTTTCGACGTTTTGGAGCTGTTTGATTATTTTGTGCATCTGAACTCGATTCTGAATATGCATGATCCTGCAAATTTGTATACATTATAAATTTTATTAAGTTGATTGACATGGATAAAATAAATAAATTAAATTAGATAATACAAATATAAATAAAATATGAAGTAAATATTACATCTCGAGATGGATAGGGAGAAATCCACCATGGACTTTGAGAAATATTATGGAACGAGCTGGATTTTGAAGAATTGTCCATTCGATATAATTATGATATTTTCTCCTTGCATTTGAGCAAAATCAACAATAAATTTCAGTGCACACACCTAAAAGTAATTTTGGTGCCTAAAAAATGGACTTATTGTTATCGGTGCTTATGTACAGATAACCGCGCTGGTGCTGTTTTAGTTACTACACACAAGTGTCGTGTTATTAACTGATGCACCGGTGCGGTGTTATTAATTGACGCACCGGTGATGAAAAGCCGCAAATAAAAAAAACACAACTTTATTTTTTTAAAGTGAAAAAAAAACAGTAAATTAAAAAATGGGCAGAATTTTTTTTTCGAAAATCTAATTTCATAAAAAAATTCTTTAAATACTAAACACTTTTCATTATTTCACTATTTTTGCAAAAAATTTCAACCAGATATTTGCAAGAGACATACCTAGAGCAAGAGAGCACGAGAACATTGTGGAGCAGCAAAATAATTTCGAACAGTTCTAAGTATTCAGACAATCAGAATTCCAAACCTCTGGTGATTCAAACCTTGTAGCATAGAATTTCAAACGATTTTGTGATTAAATTTTACTGTTTTTTTTACATTTTTTGCAGTATTTTTTATGAAGTAAGTAAAAAATTTCAATTTGTTGTTCATTTTCATAAAAAAAAAAAAACCATTTTTACCCTAAACCCTTCATTCTTTTTGTTTCTGCCCTTGCTTCTTCCTGTTTCTGTGATTTCAAAATTAGGGATTTTCATTTTAGATTTGTAGGGTTTGTATTGCTATATATATAGGCCTATGAAATCCAACCCATGGGATGACTTGCATAGTTGAATGCCAATCCATGTCCGCCCTTGCGTGAATTTAAAAAAAACACAATTTTTTAATCGGTGCGCCCTGCGTAACTTAGTGCACCGGTGTGCTAGCTTATCCCAGCGCACCGCACATGTAATGTTTCATAAAAAAATTAAAAACATTTTTTTTTAATCCGTGCGCCATATGTAAAATAGGGCACTGGTGCGCTATTTCATTATAGCGCACCGCTCATGTACTGTTTGGAAAAAACAAATTTTTCATTTTGTGTTAATCGTTGCACCATGTAACATATAATGCATCGGGTCTCCTAGTTGACAGAGGGCACCGTACGGTGGTCCCTTGTTTGCGCGGGATGTTTATAAGAATAGGCTGCACCGCCCCCTCCATGACACCATATGCTACAAAAACTAACACTAGATGATTTTTATTATTTTGTCTGTGTTAATCGGTGCGGTGGTTAACATGTAATGCATCGGTGCTCGTTGTTGACATAGAGCACCGTAAAATGTTTTATACTGTTTGGGCGGTGCATTTATAAGACCACCACACACCAACGTAGATGCGTACACCATGAAAAGCGCACTGATTTCTTGATAATTTTTTTTACCTGAAAAGTTGACAATTTATTTATAAAATATATTAATGAATGATATTTTACAAGTTTCATATTTATAAATAAATGACTAACAAGAGATCAAGTAACAAAAATACTGATAACACATCAAGAAAAGAAAAAAAGACAATTTCTTTGTAAATTATTTATAAAAAATATTAATTTTGAACTATATGTAAGTTTAACTAATATGTATTGTTTACTGTGTATCATGCAGAGCCACAAAATGACGAAGCTCGATAAGATTATTTCTGATCTAGGACCAGAAGAGCGTAAAATCTTGATGGAAAAATTGCAAAAGGATGAATTAGGTGAATGAAAAAATACTATCGATCCAATATGAGTTTTTTTTTTTTTTTTAAATTTTAAATTTTCATTAATAATATACTTAAAATTATTAGATAACATGTTTCAAACAATCTATTAATTCACATATGTTTACTGTTCTACAGGGACCAACAACTCAAAAAAGGAATTTTGTTCTAAGAAAAGAAAAAAAAAACAGAACATGCACGTGAAAATGAATTTATCCTTAGCTCATATGGAGTGGTGCTGGAGGTTAACGAAAGGGGGAAATTTTTTTTACAAAAGTTTGAGGGATATAGTGGAATGAATATATAGATGTTCTTTCCACTTACAATACAAAAATAAATCCAATGATTCCAAGAACCATATTTTATCTAAACTACAGGAAGGGTTTCCAAAGAATTGGTCAATCAGACATGTCAGACTTTTAATAGCAAAAACATACAACAACAAAAAAGAAGGAATAAAAAAGTAATATTCCTTTAAATGGTTTTTTCTAGAATTATTTATAAATATCATTTATAAATATCACTTTTGTTATATTTACTTTTCATATATCAATATAAAAATTAAATAGTTTATTGTCATGTTACATTTTCAGGAAGATTATGAAAATCTCAAAAGATGAATGAACTGATATCAGAAATATGCCAGTAGGAATGTCCAAAAAGGTGTACAAGGAGATGGTTAAAGAAATAGACAAAATTTCATCGCAGGAGGAGCCATATCAACAATAACGTGCTTCAATGTAATATGTAATCATTGATTTTTTTCGATCATTAGGTACAATAAAAAAATAATTTAACATTAAATATTATTTTTCAAGTATTTTCTTGCAGAAAAGAAGAGAAAATGGAACCCATTCAGCATATAAAACATGACGACGAGGAAGAAAAGGGTTGATATCTAAGTTTGTGAGTAATTATTATTTCCTTATAACAACTTAACTAGATTTCATTTTTGTATATTTTAAGTTGTTTTACAAAAATCATCATTGAATGTCTTAAAAAAGGTGCTAGTATACAAAGAAGAACCATCAGACGAATTGTTTGACATTTGGTTAAATATTGGTTGTGAGTATATGTTGGCATATAAGAAATTAATTGTGGAATTTGTAAGCATCTATTGATCTTGTTTTACTTAGCTCCGTCTATAATTAATAGCACTAAAGACAACTCCTATATATATATATATATATGCTTTAATTTATTCTATTGCGTTCTCCATTGTCACTTTGAAATGTAACACCACTGATTAAATTTATGGATGATAAAATATTATAATTAAGAGATGTGAAATATGATGATATGATATAATAAATTAATCCAAACATCACATTCAAATGCACTAATAAAAATTTAATTGATATGAATACTGTTATAATATATGTGCTGTCTTTTGATGAATAATGAATTTAAAAAAATCACAATAATTATGATATGATATAACAAATTAATCCAAACATCACATTCAAATGAATTAATAAAAATTTAATTAATATGAATACTGTTATAAGATGTGTCGATTTTTTATGAATAATGAATTTTAAAAAATCACAATAATTGCACTGTCACAGGTCGATGTTTCTAAAAAATACAAAATGAACACCAGTGTGTTAGTATGATAGAGCGCACTGGTGCGTTTATATGAACTATGGGCACCACACAAATACCAATACAAATTATAAATCTCGGTGCATTTGGATACTGTGCACCAGTGCGTTTATGTGAGACTACGGACCGGTGCGTTGATACTGTGCACCAGTGCGTTTATGTGAGACTATGTAAAAATGAAACCATTCCCATTTTACCTCTTTTTATATCCATTTTATTAGCCTATTTTTCCATATGAACCTTGGTTTTCTCATTCCATCGTCCCCATCTGCTTGGCCGATCATAAGCCTTCACTTGGTTGTTTTACCTGTTCCTGAGGAACCGCTGCAATGAGTGGTCTCATTAGCCAACCTCTTGGCCTTTACTTGTTTTGAGCAGTTCCACCATCACCGAAACTAGTTTCTACCCATAATACCACTCGTTCCTCCAGGAGGAGTCAACTTTCAGCTCTTTTCTGACTCTTAAAAATTGAAAATATTGCCGAGAGTCTTGTCGTTTTGAACTCGTTAAATGGTTGCGAAACGTCATCTTCCTGGCATACATTTACCCCTTTTTCGGGCTGGGATAGATTATTTACGAAAAAGGAATACCTTAGCCAATTCTGACTAAGAGGTTCTCTCAGACATATTTTTCTACCTTTTCGGATCAGTGAGACTATCTATGAAAAGGGATATGTTGGAGTTTTCTTTTCTGCTTCTTTTCAAACTCTCTAAACATGAAAAGACGCCGAGTTATTCCTTTGTCAGACTCGTTAAAACCTAATGACATCGGACATCGTCACCATGAAGTTCATTGAGTTCCTCCTTCCTAGGGCTCGTAAAATGTACTAGGATGGATTTGTTTGAAGGAAAAACTTACAACACAAGAATATGCTATCCCCTTCAAGCTTGTTTAAAAAAAATAATTGGGGTACTCATGAGAAATGGTGGGGGAAAATGGAACCAGTCTTTAGTTATGTTGGCAGTACGTCGCTCTTGAACATGACACTCGTTTGCATTCGTGTCGGGTTGGGGACATCTCATTTTGTCATTTTTGCCTCCATGGGTTTGGGTAATCTGTTTTGACCTCTCATCTTCTCTTTGCTACGTCATCATGACCTCAGATCCCTTGATGTCAAATACTGCCAAATCCAGAGTCATGTCGCTGATATGTTCAAGAGAAGTTTTCCTCTACAGTTTTCAACCTCCCTCTGATTCTCTGTTGGTCCTGATTCACTATCATCATGTTTCTCTATCTCGTGTGGATGATGTGGGATACATTATGGCCCTCCTTCAACCAGGTCACTTCCTGTCGACTTCAGCTCATTATCCAGGAAGCTGGTCTAGAGACTCCCTACCGGTGCCTTGGGGCCTGCATGCCTCAATGACAGGTTCTTCGCATTCAACAATAGGTCCACATCATTGGCCTTCGATCGAGTGATTCTGCAGGTGTTCGACACCAGCTCATTGTTCACATTCCGTGGATTGTACCTATTGTACCTTGAGAACCATTGTCATTATTGGTGGTTTTTCTCGCACTTGTTAATGAATTCTATTATTGGCTGGTAATCAGGTGATTTTCTTGCATGTTCGACATCAGCTCACATATTCGCATGCCTGAATTTGTACTTGTTTGGGTCGAGATGGAGCACAATACCCTGGATTTTGTCTGATAAGATCCAGATTGCAGGATATTATGATTTATCATGAATTTATTACATGACTCTTTTGATTGGATGGTTGCGACCATACGTGAGTCTATTTATTGATCCTTACTGCAGGATGACTGCGTCCATACCTTGGATCTCAGTTTATATGTAGTCTATTATGGATGGCTGCGCCCACACCACATATTCGTGTATCAGAGATATCAGTTGTATTTTCATTGTAGGTCTACCGACGACAGTGTTTGGTTCGAACGCATTCTCGTAAAGCATTTCATCCCTTCCTCTCTCTTGGACCTCATGCTTTAGGGGGTATCTATTACACAACATTTTGTCATTGTCCCTGCAATCCCCATCCCGCACATTGAAGGCTCATTTCTATGACCAAAATAAAGTGTCATTCCTTGCAAAGACCATCATTGCATCCCTTGCCATGAGTACAACATTCCTTCTTTTGACTATTTCCTGAACATACCATCAGAAACACATGTTTTTGCCTTGGTGTGGGTAGACCATTATGCCCTCGCACCGATGAGGCAGATTAACATTGGCCCTCGCATCAGCTGGCGCTCTGTCTCAGTTAGCTGCCCGTGCCAATATATTTATGGAAATTTTTTTAAATATAGAGGCGAAGTTTCGATCATAACAACTTCGTGGACGAGTCATAGGGAGTGGTTCGACTGAATAACCACGACCTTCCTCCTTTGGCCTCTTGTTTCCACCTTTTTGGGAAACCTCCCAAGGGATAAGGCCTCCCTTCCACCATAGTAGGAATCCAAACCCCCTCCTCTCTCTTTATAAATATAGCCATCCTCCATTGTTGAAGCTATCTGAACTGAAGATAATACAACAGAAACGATGGAGAGATTTCTATTCAAGATAGAACGAAGAGTCCCTTATTGAGAGAGCTTAGGATTGTGCCTTCGTCCCCTTTGAATTCCCTGACATTCATCGAGACGCACTTCGACTGAACCCCGCTGAAAGAGGTTGCAACGTCAAGGATTGGTTGTAACTCTTTCTTCTATTAATACATATGTATAACTATTGTCTGGTACCCATTTTGCGTTGATGTGTTTTATTTGATGCAGTATGCTTAACCCTTCTTGACTGGCTAGTAATTATGAGTGAGATTGTTGTTTCGTATGCTGCTTTTGTTTGTTGATCTTGTGCAGGTATCCGAGCATCGCTGCAAAAGGATTGTGACTTGCCGAGATGGGGATCGAGAGGCCACCACCACAAGAGCCGCGACGATAGCATTGGACTCCAGGTAGGTGGATCTACCTCGTCTATTTCATTCAGTAATTAGGAACCTACACTCTAGTTTGTCCTTTTGTTACTAGACCCACTCTAGGGCTAGAGGGATCATCTCTGTCTGCAGAGAGGATTTACCTTCATAATAGCTAGTTAGCTCATTAGCTCGATATTCCTTCTTTGTAAATGCATAGGAATCAATGAAAAATTGTATGTGTAAATTTTTATTTAAACTAAACACTTTTGTTAACATTAAAAAAAAGTGTGGTATGTTAAATAGCACTCCTAAATGCATACAAGTGTATGGGGTACATGAAACACTTTTACAAATGGGTGCCTTCACATCTCCCTCCAGGTGGACCGCATTCTGCATGGGCTAAATATGGTTAAATACATGAGTTGAGTTAATGATTTAAGTTGCTCATGGTGAGGAGTTTTGCACTTGCATAATATTTGAGATCCACATCAATTAATAACACGTTTGAATGTCAATGATTGAATGAAAAGGAATTATTGAGTGTGGAAGAAGCGTGTGCGAAGGAAACTATGCAAAGGTGGTTGTGTGGTAGAAGTTGTGCGGAAGTGGTTGTGCAGAGGAAGCATGTGCAAAAAACAAATGCTTGTGCGGAAATATTTCACTCTAAAAAAAACTTTGTGATGGGAAAATCAATTAATTAATAGTAGAGGCAAAGACTGTACTGCATCACAACTATTACTCTTGTTTATAAAAATAATACTACAAATTATATGATAAAATACACATATTTTGCAACCTTTTGTGCTATATGTATGTATTAGATTACCTTTCACACCCTTACAAATGAATAATAATATAATTCATTAATAAAAAAACATATTTTATTTTCCTTCTATGATTTTTATTCCCCTTTCTTATTCATATTAGATGTTATATTGTTAATAAACATATTCATAATATTGAGATCAAAATCCTATTTAAACTTAGCCTTTGGCCACATGTTTCAAAGCTACGCTAAAACCCAACCTTTTGAACACTTAAATCTCACACTAATTTTCGACCACATACTTTTCAAGGTCAATTTCAAATAAGGTGCTTTTCACCATTTCATCTATCATGGTTGCTTGGTGGTTAGATACAAATAAATAAAAGAAAATCATATTCCATAACTACTCGGAGAAATTAATTATCATGGTTGGTGGTCAAATAAAAAATTATAAAAAAATTATTAAAAAAATCATATTTAATTATTAGTCAAAGTGGAGATTTTTTTTGGGTAATTTAATTTATGGATGATATGACATTTTTCAAAGTATTTTTTCTAGTTAATTTTTATCAAAATACGATAAAGATTTTTAAAAACTTGAATTTAGGTTGTTTAATCTATAAAATTGGAGGGCAAAAACTTGAATTTAGATTATTTAATCTATAAAATTAGAATGCTCTCGGTATTTTCAGCTGTAATCCATTTATCCATAACAAAATTTATTTTAAACAACAAAAATCACAATTTTGTTTAAAATTATATTACCATATTCTAGTGAAAAAAGTTATTTGGTTCTTAAATTAAACTACGCTAATTTTTTTTTATTTTATTTTTTAAATATCTCTAATTTCTTTCATAAATTAAATAAAACCCTATTCCAAAAATATGGATTCTGATAAATTTATAATTACACTTTGTATGAGAAAGAAAAATTATGATATTTTACCTATATTAATTATATATTGTTATGATATTTTACCTATATTAATTATATATTAATTATACAATAGGCATTTTATTGTGAGGTTGTTGTTACTGACACTCGTGAGATTCATCATCCTCTCGCGAATCTCAAAAGTGTCCGTCGTTAAACTCATACCGTGTCTTAATTTGCTTCAATCCACCAGTGACCATAACGTTTCTGACCCAGTTCATTGGCTTTGTTGTATGGAGGCCCCTTCTATTTGGGCACAACATGGTACTAGGTCACGCCAGTTTATGTGCTCACATATGATTTTCCAACTTGCGTGAACTGCGAATCTAATAGAAAGTCATGCCCGGACAAGGGATGACAGTGTTTTGAGTTATTTGGTATGTTAGAAATGGCAGTGACAGAAGGAGCTGAAGGCGTTGGTTGGAAGACAGAAGAAGCCATTGCAGGCAATCAAAAAGCAAAGGGTTGCAAGGGTTGAGGGAGATTTTGTTATGGCTGCTTCTCTATTCAAGAGAAGCAGCCATTCTAGGGTTAAGGTGGCCTAAGGGTTTACTGTTATACGGGCCTCGAGGCACTGTAAATACAAGCTTGATCTATGCAATTGTTTTAGAATGTGGTGCCCATCTCACTTTGAAAAGTGCAGGTGTAGTTCATAGGGCATATGTTGCAGAAAGTGAACGTATTTTCTGGAGGATTTTGTTGAAGCATCATCACAAGATGCAGCAGGTAGACCGGCCATCATATTCATTGATGAAATTGATGCACTTTATCCTTGCCGTGACTCAAGACTAGAGCAAAAATCCCGCATAGTTGCACAACTAATTACTTGAGAACATTTCATGGCGTTAGTAGATTTAGAATTTTGGTCGTTTAGATGGGCGTGATTCAGACACAAACCTGATTTAGGTGGCTAGCTATATTCAAAATCTGATATTATAGTAGTGCAGAATTGGTGAAGATGATTGCCATATTATTCAATGTTCAGATTTTCCATCTGCATATGTAAATTAGGAAAAATATTTTTGTTGTTTAGTTGTAAATGATTATGTCAAGTTACGCAGCTTCGCTATTTGATGGATGCACAGGTGACTGCTATTTAGTAAATAGATGTTAATCCTACGCTGTAATATTTGTATTTAAGCTTAAAAAACACTCAAACTGTGTCTTCAAAGGTGCCTACTGACTGCGTCTATCAAGAGTCTACTCTCGTTGTTGCAAAAGAAAGTCAACTCACCTTGGATCCTCTACCCATCAATTAGAGGTGCATTATTTTTGTTTGATGTTGAAACTCAAACTATATTTCAACTTTGATATGCTTTTAGACTGCAGCTCATTTCTCACATATGGAAGGATAAAGTCAACCTCTCCTATCCGCAAAATATCAAACTTCAAGGAGAAGGTCATCTTTTATTTCGAATGATTATAAAGATCAAGTTTGAAATGGAAGATGCTATAAATTTCGAATTCGAAGAGAGATTATATTTCATTTTGAAAAGGTGTAAAGTTATAATCATCCAATATGAAGAGGTAAAGCAATGAATGTAAGAGAAATCATCGTGTAGAAATTGATTTATCCTTTAATTTTTATTAATATATTTTTTATCAACAGGTTATTTAATATTTAATTTTAAAGTGAAATATTTATATTTTTATGATATATATAAAAAAAAAATTATATATATTTTTCAAAAGTATTAAATAATAATAGTTTTATTGCTACTTTCTAAAATCAAATATCATCTATATAATTATTTATGGATAGATATACTATATTTTCTAGTATAATTGATATTTTCCATCATATGTATAATAGTCTCATATATCTTGTATGTTGTTGGTGATAGTTGGATGCAAGCTTATAGTGGCTTCATTTTTTAATTTTACCAAATCTGGGGTTTTTGGTTTATGTTTATTCTTGGATATAAGCCAACAAAATAAATCATAAATTGGTATTGACGAGTTGTCGACCCAAAGATATCTAAAAGATCCCTTGAACATCTAAGTTTTCAAAGGATACAACCAAGAAATGGTTTTCCTAAGATGAAATTAGCTAGTCCAATGCAGTCTTGGTGTCTTTTGTAAGAGGCCAAAGTAATATGACTGTGTTTTTTGAGCAAGGCAAGAAAATCGTTCAATCTAAATCCCATGGTAATATCTATGAAAAGATAAGGTGCATGAGGTCCATGTTTTGGACCATTCAGTCTCAGTTTATAGACACAACTTGTAGAATATTTCTTTCCTTACATGAGCATACACGGGGTAGACTTGTACAACGTTGGAAGAAAATATGGGGTTATCACATAAAGAAGAAATGAAGCTACCTAAGATATAAAAAATGGATGCCAACCAAGCCCACAAAGGGGATGTTAACAAGGGCCTCCATGAAGGTAGACATTGAAGTTGTTTACATGAATGGAGAACTAACGATTCCTTCTTAGGCCATGTAGCACCAAAATGGTGAAGTTACCAATTATCCACATAAAAAGAAGAAGAGCATGAATAAGTAGAGGAAGAATACAAAATTTATATATTTATATTTATACCTCTCTCTTAATGTTAAATTTAGCTATGGATTTAGGGTAGTTTCAAGGGATTTGCAGTTTAGTTGCAGATCATAGGGTAGTTTGAAATTTGTGTGTGTTAGATGCTCATGTATATTTTATTTGATTCTTGAATATCTTATTTCAATAAATATGATATAATTTCTTTGTGCTTTGCAACTTGTGTGTAATTCATGACACTAATTAGTTCGATTTCTCTGGATTTGCAGTTTAGATACAACTTGTAGAGTAGTTTAAAGGAAAACCCATACAAAATGTCGGTAACTCCGGATATATCCATCGTGGACGACAACCTCATTGTCCAAGGCAAAGTCATCCTCACGAGGATTCCCAACAACTTAATATTGAGACCTAGCTCAGGGACTGACCTCGTCGAAGGTGCATTCATTGGACCCAATGCACTAGAAATAAAAATCCACCACGTTTTCCCAATTGGGGTGCTCGAGTAAGAAAATATACTCGTTTTCCATCACTTAACTAGGTATTTATCATAAATCATATGTTTTTTAATGGACTCCTATTCATTTCCGGTAGAGGTCTTTTTTTCATGTGTTGCTTCCACTTCAAGCTGTGGTGGATGGCATAAGAGATGGGAACTTGTGGAAGAAATTTTCCATTGGAGACACAATTCATGCTATTAGAGAGAAAGTATGGTTCTTCTCTCAGCAAAGGCATGGACCATGAGAAATATGAGAAGAACATTTACATCATTTTCCTTCCTCTTTTAGAAGGCCAGTTCAAAGTTGTTCTTCAAGGCAATGAACGAAATGAATTAGAGGTTTGAATTGAAAGTGGTGAATATCAAACTACTCAACTAAGTTCCGCGTTCGATGATTTGGCTTTGGCGTTTGGATTCATTGCATTGAGTTTTAATTCAATGAAGCCATATGCACAAAATTATGTAGGAGACTATGGTGACTACTACTGAAGGGCTGCATTTAGCTTACATGCATATAGGGTTAGATCCATTTGAAGTTATAATGAATGTTTTCAAGTATGTATGCCAACTTATTTCTTACTTAATGCATATTGTTAAGTTATATCTGTTTTTTTTTAATATCATTGTTATTGTTTGTGTCATCAGGGTTGTGGAAAGGAACTTGCAGACGTTTCACCACCATGAAAAGAAAAATGTAATATCACCTTTCATTAGTGATAGAAGGCACCCACTTGTTTATGAGAAATAGGTAGACTTGCATCATCTTCCTTAAAGAACTGGTTTTTAATTTTGCACTAGGCTCCAAGAATTTTTTGGTGCATAGAAGTTGTTTTAGGCCGTAGCCTTATTATACTATTAGTCTTATGCCACTCGTTTTCTCAGGAAGAAAAAGTACTTGGAATATTCTATTTACAACCAACTATTTCTCAAAAGCTTTATCTAAGAGTCTTTAACACTAGATAAAACTCATAGTCTCTTTTTTCTTTCCAGCACTAGCCTTGAAATCTACTAAAAACTACTCTGCTCCTATTTTTGAAGATATATTTGTTGACTATATATATATGGGAGCACGTAATCCACTTGGTTCCCATAAAAAATCACAACATGATAAAAATACTTAGGGGTTCCTTAAACTGTAGTAGAGGACACAATTTCAATTCATTTAGGATTTTGGGCACCCCATGAAATCTGCGTTTCTCAATTTTTGTTTTTCTCTCCCATCCAAAAAACTTCTCATCATAATCTTTAGGATGTTGTTCAAAGAAGATGGTATAATATCACAGTGATGTCTCCTTAAATATTTCTTCTAGTTTAGTTATGAGTTTGGTGATAGAAATCTGGTACATTGTAGATTCTATAATGCACTTTTACCCACTTGGAAAGCTCTACTTTACCAATACTTTAGCCTCCTGATTCCTCATGCCTTCCACCTCCACATCCTTCTTTGCTTCACTCTACATTCATCTACACTTCTATCGACATATATTTGCACCTTTTGGTGCAAATGCTAGGTGATAATCACTATTAAGAACAAAAAGAAGACGACACTAGAAAAAAAATTTGCAGAAATTTGTGATGTTTTGTTGGGTTTGATTCGTCATTTGTTAATGGAAAGATTTGAATTAATTTACCTGTTCCAAACCATTACTTTCACTCCAATTTGTGAGACATACATCCATGAATTATTGTTTTTGAGGCATTTAATTTAGAATTGAGAGTCACCTTACAAGAGAGACAATAATGATGCAGTGATTGCAAAGAATAATTTATTACGAATACTTAATAAATACATCATGAGAAGGGTTATTAGCCTAAAAGTGTTAATTCTTATAATAATACTAATTTATTTTAAAAATCATGATGAAGTTAAATATTAAATTGGTACATGAGTCTCTCTTGTTTATGGGACAAGGGACTCATTTATGCATAGTGATTTGATTGCTAAAGTCTAGAGAGGTGTACATATTCTAGCCTATTTTAAATTTGAACTCATGACCTCTTATAAGAAAACATATTCTTTTAACCATTATACCCGCTCAAGTTGTAGCATTAAACACACATGCTTAAAATAAGACCAAAATTATTATATATCATAAAAATTTCATTTAATTGAGAAAGAAAGTGCATCTAACTTTGAGATTAAAATAAGCGAGGATAAAGCAACCATATTATTATTTTGAAGATAAGTTTTTTTTTTTTGACACATGTGTTAAGAAAAAAATAAATTAAGAGAATTGAACCTTTTATCAAGGATCTTATTTAGACACAATTTAACTATTCTATGTTTTTTGTTTTTTGTTTTTTTTTTGTTTTTCCTAGGAATCCAATGATATACTTTTTGGTGACCTTGTTGTTTTTGTTGTTTGAAATTAGTTTTTGTATGCATAAATGGATTCAAAACCACTAAAAACTAATGAGGAACTTGAGTTATACATACTTCACATCTCAAACTTGTGATTCCAACAAATCCTTGCTTATTTTTGGGCAAAAGTGGCCAAAGAATATGTCAAGAAAAGGGCTGAAACATATAAGAGTTGGAGTATGAATTGTCAGCATAAAAAAAATTGTCTTTTAAATATTTTTTCCTATATTGAAATATGTTAGTAAATTGGTTTAGCTAAGTTTATTAATTCTAAAGAAATAAAGGGAGATCATTCAACTTTTGTGAGATTTTTATATAATTGTTTTTCAATTAAGGATCCACCTTCCTGCTTATGGATTATAGTTTGAACAATGGTTAAATTATAAATAATGAAACATACTATAAATGACATTTAAACCAATATGGGGAGCATAACATTTATCCTCACTAACCACCTAGATTAAACACAATTAACAAAACTATTACATACTTGTGGAAATAAACATGACATACTTGTGTGAAGAAGCATATAAACTATTGTGTTAAAAATGGGAGAAACTAAAAATGAATCAATTAATGAATTCACAGAATGTATTAGCTTGAAACTCAAAAGTAGTCCTCTCTATAGAAATTAATGAGCTAAAATGTTAAATAACAAAATGTCAACAAATTGATTAGGCATGACAAATACAAAGATTAAACACAATTAACAAAACTATTACATACTTGTGGAATTAAACATGACATACTCATGTGAAGAAGCATATAAAAAATTGTGTTAAAAATGGGAGAAACTAAAAATGAATCAATTAATAAACTCATAGAATGTATTAGTTTGAATCTCAAAAAGTAATCCTCTCTATAGAAATTGATGAGTTAAAATGTTAAATAACAAAATGTCAACAAATTGATTAGGCATGACAACTACAAATTCAAGATCTCAAGAAGAAATTTAACAAAGACTTATCATAAAAATATGAATAAATTTCTCAACTAAGGAATCATAATTAAATATTACTTGCACAAATATAACAGTTAAAGAATGATAAGAAGACGAAGTAAAAGAAATCAAGAAACAAATTGTCAACTAAGAAATGTTCACATATCTAGTTGAATCAACAACACATGTAGATGTCAAGGTACAAATGATAGATAGGAAACCTATCTGATGAAATTGAAGATGACAAATTAAGTGTCACTAATGATGATTTATATATTTTCAATAAGTTGAATTCTTTTTTCAATAAAGTGATACTTACAAATCCAATTGTACTTGATAGTCCATTAATGCCCACTTACGAAATTATATCTTAGTTCAAGGGTATTGACACACCACTCATATAAAATTATTAACTTTCAGTTTGAATATGTTATAATAAAGCTCAATTGTAGATCCTCTCGTCGCTCTATCACAACATTCAGTTTAGATGGCATAACAACATTAACTAAAACAAAAGTTGATGTGCATTCCTAAATGTCAAGATGCCATTTCACTTTATTACAAAAGGCTTATTAAAAATGGTGATCAAATAAGTCCTCATCAAATGTCATGATACAATTTAAGAGAAAATCAACTTAGGGTGGATCTATCCCTCCATGATGTGACAATATTAATTAGAGCTTCAAAGACCTCGCCATTTTGCTTTCATAGTTATTGTAGCATTTAGAGTAGCACATGTTGTAGAGAAAATAATTAGGATAAATGGTTTTTGGGTTGGGTCTTTGTCAACATATGAATGATATATTTCTTTCTTCTTTCCTTATTCAAATGAATATAATACTAATGAAATGTTAAGGAATAGGCATAGAATACTTGCTAGTGTCTTATCACTCTTTTTCTTTGATTGTTGAATAGTAATGAATTTTGAATACTTAGTTCCTTTAAGAACATATACACATTTATACAAAAAATACCTTATCCAAACCATTGTTAAATTTCCATATATAAAAATATATTAAAATACCATTAATTTACTAAAAAACAAGAAATGATTTTACTAACTCAATTTCATGAATAATAATTGTGGGTGGAAGAAGAGGGTATGCAAAATACAAAATGAGAAGTTTACAATAAGATATAACAACTTCACCTAAGCTTGGGTTCCTCTTTCCCCAACCTTGTTTAATCTCACATTTACTACAAAAATCCAAATAACTATGTAAAAAGGAAGCTGAGGTCCTATAATAATAGGGTTCATAATTTTTGAATTGACTATGGTAGCCTTGTAAATATGTACGTACCTTGCTTTCTGCAAGTTGTTTTCCCATATTTTGAAAAATGAAAAATAATAAAAAATGAAAAGAGGGTAAAAGTCCTAAAAGAATGATCAAAGGACTTAGGAAAAGATAGACCCCAAAAAGGAAAAAGAGATAAAAATAAGACATGAAAGTGAGCAAGTCAAAATGCCACTACTATTTTCTTTTACTGCAAGAATAATGATTATGTGCAGAGTGCCAATAAATGTCATAATCCATGATCAGTTAAATAGTTTAATCTTAACTTTTAATGCTTTGAATTTCATGTTTTAGATAGAGAATAAAGATAAGTCAAACAGTTTAAACTTGAAAAATTAGTAGATAGATAGAGAATAATGAGGAGCTCAACAATTTAATCTGAGCCCTCAGATGAAATAAGGTCAGACTTAGATAGTTTTTATGATTTAAAAGAAAAATGTTTTAGGGTTGCAAGTCTAAATACACCCATGAAAATGAAGTAAAAAAGGTTAGAAATAAAGATGGGTAGGTAGAAAGCCGTTGAGCAAGCATGTAATAAAGCATCATCGGGAAAAAATCACTAATTTCCTCTCCCATACAAATATTCAGTATTCTAAACTATCAATCAAAAAGGCTCAGAGCATTTCTCTAACTTCTGTTGGGACCGGACCCAAGGCTCAATGACTGCTTAGTTAAAAAGATTGAATTCCTACACAAAACTCATATTCATCAGCATTTAACCTTCATTCATGATCATAATCCCTTTTACTAAGTAAAACCCATTTTTACTTAAGTATTTAAAACCCTAAATAACTAATTCCATTCCCTTTCAAAAATCATTCATAAACCCTCAAAATGCATTTATCCTAAGTTAAAGTGTGAATTAAAACAACAAAGACAAGCTATGGTTTTTACACTTTACTTAGAGTTAAACATGTGTTTTTATTCATTACATTATCCCTTTATTTTCATATTAACTACTAACTATATATATTAATTCCCTAAGTTACACCCACCTGTATATTATTAAAATCCTTTTATTTTAATATAACCCACAAACCTTCTATTTTATGTTTTAAACCAATGTTATAATATCCCATGTGCGAAATATAAATCCCGCCCCTATCCCATTGGTTTAAAAACATATCTGTAAGAGCTTATCCCACCCCCTATAGTTTTAAACAAATGTTAAAGGTTGAAAAACTATATAATATTAAGCTTGCACCCATATGAATGATATATACATTGGCTAATGTTTAAATTAAGACATAAACCTTACCCCGCCACATATCATTTAAACCTAAGGTTTTAAACTTATTAAAACGTTTATTTATGAAGTTTAAAACTCTTCCCCACCACTTATAATATACCCCGGCCCCACTTCAAATCCCGATGCAGCTTCCACATCAGATTTGGGCCGTTCGCAATCGAACCCTAAGATCCGACGGCTAAAAAACAATATCGCAAATAAATTAGCGCGAAATTCCCCATCTCATTTCCACATGAAATGGGTGGTATTCCCATTTTCTCCCTCCTCCACGTGCTTGATTTTGATTGGATTGCGTTCAATCAGTATAAAAAATCTTACCATCAAAACTTCACGCGATAACCACTTGTTGTTTTGATCCTTTGAGCCCAAAAACCACCATTCCCACCCGATGTGACCGTCATTCATTGCAGAGTAAATATAACCCTAAATTGCCTAAATAGCTTTGAAAATGCACTGATTTCCTATTATTCTGCGCCTAACCCCTGTATAACCATTCCGACTTTGAAACAATCATTTTACATTGTTTTCGAGCCAAAAGTCTACAAAATTTCAACCTGCAGCCATCAAAGATTGCAGAAGAACTTTGCATTGTTTAGTGATCGAAAAGATACCACGGAATTCATTCAACCCATTCAAAACCTTCAGAATCCGTCTTCAAAGCCCAATACCTGCGTATAACAGGTATTCTTCAAGAAAATTAAGCCTGTTTTAAATCTGAAAAGCCCTATTAAAAGTAAAATTACATTCATAAGTTCAAATTTATCACAGAACCCTATCAAAAAGTCAAAAAAACAGGTCGAACCCTGTCAATTTTTTTGCAGAAACCCTGTTTCTTACTGCTCATTGTTTTAAAGGGAAATTGTGAGTTTTTATAGTTTCTATAAACTTTTTAAACTCTAAATTAAGCCAAAAATCCTCTGAAGGTAGCCAAAACTCTTTTGCTTGACCTTAAAAGACTTTTTCACCCAATTATTCACTGAACAACTCAGGAAACCCTTGTTTCTTGTTTAAAACCAGTAAAATATTGTAAAATCCTTTTGAAGAATCCAAATTTGGAAGAAAAATCCCAAAGAAAAGACCATACTTTGCCTATTTTATCCAAGAAACTTCTGCAAACTGTCTAATCTTGTAGAAGTAGCCAAAAATGCCTAAAAAGCAGTGTTCTAGAAATCCTGAAAGTTCCAAAGTGCCAAAATCAACTCTAGCCATGAATTCTAAGACTACTATTATTGTAAATCCTTTGCAACCCCCTGTCATAGACATTGAGCACATTCCATTAGCTGATGTTGATTACAAGATAACAGACCCAATTGTTGAATTTAATCTGATAGATATTCATAACTGGAGCTATGAGAAATACCTAGATAATAAAGAAGAAGTCCATATTTGGGAATCTCACTTGCCCAAATATGTTGTTCCATTAACTCACCCATGCCAGGAAGTCATCAGGTTATGTCAACAGTATTTTGTGCCTGAACAGAGAGCCATAGTAGATGCCAAAAAAGAAGTGCTTCTCACCATTACTTTTGAATCCATTAACCAGATGCTACAACTTTAGCATGATCCTCAAGAAGTCCCTTTATCCATAGAGGCCCTTACCAAGTTGTATATTGGCCTAGACTCTCCCAAAAGATTCATGATTTTCCAAACATTTATGCCCTTGCATGTAGAAATTCCTCAAATAAATCCCCCATATTCCACATCAAGGTTCCCAGAGGGTTAAAGGCATGTAATTTCCATGCTTTCATTCATCCTAGGGTACTTTACCAATGAACACACAGATGAATCCATCTTGGGTTTCCTATCCACTTTTACAAAAGGACAGCCTCCATCAGTAATATTTGATTATGCTAGTTATATTGTAGACAATATTCATGATAAATTGATTAATTTTCCAATTGAAGGAGTGTTCAGATACACATCCTTCCTCTTCCACATGTTTTTATATTTTCAAGCAGATAATTTTCCAATTACTCTTCAAAAGTTGGACATAGAGGGCAATTCTCTTTCAGTAATTTTCTAGACCTCTTTGATTAGGAAAGAGTCTACAAAATTCACACATGCAGAGTTTTCAGATTCATTTATTCATCCATTGATCAAGATAATTACAAATACATAGCAACCAAGGATAAAAGATGAGATGAGGAAGATTTTACAGTTGTTAGAACCAAACAAAATTGGTGATTAGTACTTATATGAAAAGCATACTGAGATCAGAGTCTTTGGATCTAATTTGTTGCCTTACAATTACCCAAACATGTATCAATGAGGATCTTTGCCTTGGAGTATATCAGGAAAATCCTAAAATCTGATTCTATAAATTTCATGGCAACAAAGAAGAAAACTCAGTTCAAATTGAAGAATCAAATAGGACCATTCATTTACAATCATAAGGATGCAGAGAAAGAAGCAGCTAAGCATCTATTGGGATACATGTTTGAAGAAATCTTTCCTTGGAATTATGGTCCACAAGGGATCCTAAGTAAAATGAGGGTTAAATTTAAGTTAACCCCCTTCATCCATGAAACAAAACCAGAGATAGAAAAATATGCAAATCAGACTCAGTGGACAGAGAATACTGTAGTAGATGCAGTAAAGAAAAGTAATACTAGTCACACTTTAGAGACTGCAGATCAACCAAAAAAATACACTAAGAGAGTAAGAGAAGAAGGTGCCTATGTTGCTGAAACTACTTCTGAAACTAAATTCAGGTTAAGATACAACAAAAGGCCTGAAGCAGATTTAGTGGGTAAAGAGAAGGTAACAATTGATGTTGAAGAAACAGATATCCCAGATACTAACACAGATTTTCCGGAGACAAATTTTGACACTGCTACAGTCATCATAAATGAGCCAGTTACCGGAAAACATAATGAAGAACAAGTTAATACTAATGATGCACAGTTGATATAAAGACAACAAAGCATGGAATCCTCATCCTCATAGACAGCTGAGGAGAAAGATCTAGATATCAAAGAAAAGTACAAGCAGATCAAGTTAAAGAATGAAGAGATCAAAAACAATATCTTTTCTCAATATCTCAAGCCAACACCAAGTGTTCAAAATAGGCTTTTGTCTGCCTTTGATTATTCAAACCAAAAGCTAATCATGTCAATATTGCATCCTACAGTGATATCTCCAAAGACAGTGGCAGATTATAAAAATATTGAAGTAGAGGTCCCAATAGATAAAATTCATGCTCTTGATCAGATTGAATTCCATAGACAGACTTCAGAAATCTTGTACTCTACTGTTACAACTAAAGCCATGAGTGCTCAGAAACTGCAGAACACCATCTCAAACATGAAAGATCAGATGAAATTGGACAAAGCATCCTTATATGCTAAAGATCTCAGGATAAAATCTTTGGAAGAACTGGTCTTACAGGTGGGATATGACCTTGCTAATGTCAAAGCAACAGAGTTATTAGTGAAGAAGAAAAATGAGAATATTGCAACATTGAGGAAACAACTTAAAATTCCATCAAGTGAACATCCTCAAACTAAGGAAATAATACATGGACAGAAAGAAAAGGATGAAATGATGAATTTAATATTTCAGCTTACAACACAAATCAAGGAAATGGAGATACAGATGGACAAGCTTGTCCAGGAAAAAGAAGCACCAAAAGTACCAAAAATTCCTACAGTTATTCCTGTAATCACTACAGCTGTGCCTTCAAATTTAGCTGAAAATTTGGCACCCAAAGAACCACTGGCTACTGCAGTGCTAGAGACTTCATCCACAACATCAGCTACTGAGTCATCCACAACAGCAGTTCACCCTACAGATGAGGCCAGCAAATTAGTGAAAGCTATGGAAGAAATGTCTCTTAAGACAAGTGAGATTAACAGGTTGAAACAAATGGTAGAAAATATTGAGAATACAAACAAGTTGGCTCAAATAAATGAAAAAACACATGAGAAAAAGGCCATCAGACTTAATGAAGAATTGAAGAAATTGTAGAAGGAATTGAACAAATTTCCTATGTGAAAAATAATTTGTGGAATAAGATCATAGAAGCCATCAATGATGTATGGCTCTCAATTCAAGTGATTTTTGAACAAAGAGATTTACTCAAAGCAACATTAGAAGATATTCAGAAGACTAAGGAGGAACTGGATAACAAATTAGAAAAAGCAGTTGAATTGATCAAGTTCCATAACAATAAGAACATGCAAGAGCTAGAAGAACCTGAAATTACTGACAGGACTGAAACTATCCTTGAGATAAGGTAAGTTATTACCAAAAATAACCCGATGAAGCAACTTGAGGAAAAATGTGAGAATATGAACATCACCATAACCAATTTTATGGTCAAATTAGAGAATTTGAGGCAAATAAGTTTGCCTAATATTTTGGTCATCAATGACAAATTAATGCCTCAGGAAGATTATAACAAAAAGATCGGAGGATATGCCAAGGAGAAAGTTGAAAGATCAGGTGGTGGAAAAGGCATTCCAATAGGAAAAGTATTTACAGCATGAGATAACACACTTGTTTGTCATCAAGCCAACTTTTGGCAGGTACACAGAAGCAGATGAAAATTTCAGGAAGCTGAAGAAAATAAAAATTCCAAGTGATGAAGATCGGGAATCATTAACATATTTACTGTAAAAAGTAAAAAAGCAAAAAGATAATAGTGAAAACAGTTTTTCTGAAATTGCAGTTAAACAGTTTTTTTACAGCAGTAAAGATCTTTTACAGAGTTTAAAGAGAATCAGTAAAAGAGTACTAGTTAAAGCAGATCAGATTTCAAAACAGATTTGAAATATCTAAAGCCAGCAAGTAAGACACCAAGGCATCCAGTTGCATCTTATCCTCAAGCAGTTTCTATTTTATTTGAGTTGATAGGACAACTTGCTGATTTGTTAAGCATCTGTCTCTATTTTGTTGTAAAGATATTTTTATTTCCCTTAGATAATTCCTAGAAGCATTCTAGGATATTTTGTAAACAATTATGTATAAATGCTTCACTCTTTGAAGTATTATTGTGGAATAAATTGCCGAAGATTTCTATAGTAATTTTTGTAGACTTGAAGGCTTTTGTGTTTCAAATTTCGAGTAGTAGACTGGATCAGATCAACTAGCATCGTATTTTAGGATTCATGTGATGAGCTATTTGGAGTGAAGTATTTTCCAAACTTGTCATTTTTTTCTTTCTTTGTTTCATCTAATCCAACATGTGTTCTAAATTTGAATGAATGAATAGGAGGATTACTTCAGGATTTGTTAAAAGCACCATGTCTTAACTATTTGTCATTTCTATGTTTTCATCTGATTTCCAGTGTAGGGAACCCTTAATTTCTCCCTCTCTCATTTGACCTCTGCCTACTACTTCCCTTTTCTAGATCAAAGAACCCTTCATTTCTCTTTATCCCGATCATACCATCTCACAAAAAAACTTTCCAAGATCTCCAAGGGTTATATATCTTGCCCTGAAAACATTTGACTTTTTGACCTTCATCCCAGCTCTGTTAGCTTGACTTTGACTCAGCCCAATGGACAAATGTATTTCCCACTATCCATCTCTTCAAGTGATTTTTTCCACCAAACCAATCAAAACCAAAACCAATTGCACAATCATAACTAGCCTAACATTGTATAAATAAAAAAAAAGTTAAATTTTATAGAGAGAGCCCTCTCTGAACCCTTTAAGGCTAGATCCTAGAGTTTAAAAGTAGGTATGTGGTTACCTCTAGTTTTCTTAACTAAAAACCAAAATCTTACAACTAAAGAATTATTAGAGTGATAACATACTGGCGACTCCACTGGGGACTAACCAATCCTCAGTTGTTAAATCAACCTTAAAGGAAATCATTTTTATCATCCTTTTTCCTTAAAGATTGTTTAACTAGTTGTGAGTATAAAAATTTGTAATTCTCGCTTCTAGGAAAGTTTATTATACCAGGTCTAATCAGGATCTTAAACCTGTTGTTATAGTAGACAACCCAGACCGAATTGGAAAAAAGAAAAAACGGATAGGAGATTTAGATGCTAAAGTTTCATTAATAAGAGTCAATTCATTACCCCAAGAACTAGTAAGTTTGCAGGATATAGAGTTTGATTTAGAATTTGAACATTCTTTATTCAGGACCAAATCTGAAAGTAATTTAAGTACTGTTGTTTTAGACCTTGTTTTTATTTCATTTTTGGAAATAAAACATAAAACTATTAAAGCAAATTCTGAATTAAATAAAGTTATAAATCAAAACAAACTTGGAGAGATTAATGCTACTATTCTTAAAGAAATTGATGAGGCAATTGAATTAGCTCAGCTGTTAGCTTATACATCTAAACCTTCTATTCCCCATTTAGATACCACTACATCATCTATAGTTTCTATTACCATTCAATCCATAGATCCATTTAGTCCTAGATTACCATTACAACCTAGAATATTATTTCCTTCATCCCTTACCTCCACTTCATCCACTAGTTCACCTTCTACTCTGTTAAACACATCATTATCATTCCCTACTAGTTCCATATATGTTTCAGTTCCACTTTCAAATAATTCAACTTCAGCTTTTAGTTCATCTACTGTTGTTTCTAGTTCAACACCTTATATCCCAGTTTCATCAGCCACTACTTCCAGTTCAGCCCCTAGCATTTCTACTTTACCTCCTAGCCAAGCTAGAATTCAAGCTATGGCTGCCATGTATGCTCCCCTTGTTCTTCCAACACAACTTCATGACATGCCCCAAGATTATCAAAGTAAGATTCCACATTTTGATGCTACTACCCATTATACTACACAACAACACATAAACAAAATGAAAAATTACTTTGAACTACATGAGATAGATGAATCAGATGTACAAATGAGGCTTTTTTCACAAACACTAATTGGAGAAGTTAAGAAATGTTTTAAAAGTGTTGCAATTGGTAGTGTAACTGATTTAGCTATTTTTCATAGATTATTTTTAAATAAATGGGAAAAAAAGAAAAACCCCCTACAAATATTGTCTGAATTTGATACAATGAAAAGAGCTCCAAATGAATCTGTACAAGACTACTGCATTAGATAACAATGTTTAAAATTTAATCCCTGCAAACATAAAACCCACTCCTGAATCTGTCTTAGTCAAATTCCCATATGTATTTGACACTGACATAGCATATCAGTTAAGAGAGAGAAATGCAAAAACATTGGAAATAATGCAAATAGATGTTGTAAGTGTAGAAGTAAACATTCTACCTAAAAAAGCAAGATTAAGAAATGAGAGGAGAGTAACTATGAAAGAAGAAGCCTCAAGTTCAGACACAAAAATAGATATATTGGCTAAAACTTTAGAGAGGATGATGGATAGGTTATATAATATAGAAAGAATACCTCAATGGGATAATCAACAACAAATCAGAAATCCCAATTTTAGAAAAAACACAAATTCAGGGAAATCAAAAGACTCAGCCCTAGATCAAACAATAAGACCTCCCTTTCAGGAGAACTATGGTGAGGGTTCTCACAACAATGATGATGAAGAGGATACCATAAATTTAATGGGAATAGATGATAATAATACTATATTTCTCATACAGGAAGATCAAGAATTATTTGAACTCCAACAACTCCAATTAGATTTAGGGGAATCCTTTGATTACAAACCTGGTTATGAATTTGCTACTAACGAAGTACACAATTAGCATAAACTAAGAAGTAATAGAAATAGTGAGTATTCTACGAAGAAAACTTCCCAAACACTAAATAAGAAAACAATAGAAGCACTCAAAACAAAAGTTCTGCAAATTCTCCCCACGGAAAATAAGCAAAACACCAGTCCTCCCTAAATATTTCCAGTCCTAAGATTTCACCAAGCCCTATGATTGTTGACATAATTGATGAAGTTTCTAAAGCTGCAAAAGATTCACAAAAATCTGTTGCTACTAAAGTTATTAATTTAGATAAAACAACAAACTTAGATCCTGAGATACCCAATGCTGATCCTAAATCAACAGATCTAAGAGTTGCCTCTGAAAAGACAAATTATGATAAATCCAAAGCTAAGAAAACATCTACTGCTTCACAAACCATTCTTGAAAAGAAAACAAAAAGAAGTAAGATTCAAGACACTCAAACTGAAACTGAAAAGATAGTTGTAGAAAGCAAGATAAACCAACACAAGCTATAGTTACCAAAGAAGAATTGATTCAAATAAGTAAATCTCAACCTTCATTCAACTTACAGTCTAAAATTGCAAAACTGAAAGTACCAATTCCTCTGACAAAATTGGTGAAACATGACTTGTATAAATCAACCATAACTGAGACATTAAACATAAATGATGGAGAAGATTCCATAAATCTGAATGATGATCAACCAGAGTTGAATTTTGGCCCAGATGTGAATAGAAAGCATTTAGATGGAGTAGTTCCTCCATTTTACATCAGTTTAACCATTCATGATCAAATTATACACAATGCAATGCTTGATTCAGGAGCTTCACATAATCTTATGCCCAAAGCTATAATGGAAACCCTGAATTTAGATGTCATAAGGCCCTGTAAAGATTTATTTTCATTTGACTCAAGTAAAGTAAAATGCCTAGGTTTAATCAAAGATTTATGTGTAACATTAGTTCAATACCCTGGTAAGAGCATATTATTGGAAATTGTAGTAGCTGTTATCCCACCAAAATATGGAATGTTATTATCTCGCTCATGGGGAGAAAAGTTACAGGGATCTCTACAATTGGACATGTCTTATGCTATTATATCAGTTTTTGGTCAGCCAAAGAAGTTATATAGGGAAACCTTAATGAAATATATGATTAGTAGTGTTGAAAGGGCAATAAATTATCCAATTTATACCACACCTACTGATCTAGATTCTTTCATCCTATGTATTGCTAAGACTGATAATGAAATCAAGACCGAACTAAGAGAAGAAAAGAAAACACAAGACAATGATAATATTTCTCATGAATCTTTATGGCATTTAGACTTTGATGGTTCAGTAAATAAGTTAGGAGCATGAGCAGGAGTATGGATAACTAATATAGAGAAAAATCATGCAGAAGGCCATGCTTTTAGATTGAATTTCAAGTGCATCAACAATATGGCTGAGTATGAAGCTCTCATATTAGGATTACATATAATTATAAACTTAGGAGGTAAAATAATGGCAATAATGGTATATTCTAAGTTGATTGTTAAACAAATTAAAGGAGAATATTCAGTTTACAATCCTAGACTAGGCCGATACAGAGAGATTGCATTAGATTTGATTAATGATTTATTGGAATGTAATTTTTCTGCAATACCAAGAAGACAAAACTACAAGCACATTCTTTGGCAACCTTTGCTAGTACTTGTAATTTACCTTTTCAGCCTAATCACATGTATACTGCAGAAGTAAAACACAGACCAGTAATTCCAGACAATATTAAATATTGGTATATTTTCTCACAGGACCAACAAATTTACCAATTTCTGAATAATGAAGGTGAATTTCAGAACTGTAAGATAGACACAGATTGTACCATATATCAAGATTTAGATATTGAATTTTATGTAAATAAAGTAAAGTTTGATAAACATACTAGATTTAGTCAATCAGATATAAATAAGTTAGAAAGAGTAGAAATTGATGAGATCATTGATGAAGAATCTGAAATACTAAATCTCAAAGATAATTTCTTACCTAAAGGTTTAATTCCCTTAGAAGATCTATTTGACTCAAATTATGTGCCTATAAAACCCAAAATGGAGCCAATTAGATCTGACATTGAGGAATGTAATATTGGTATAGAGTTAAAGCCCAAAATGATCAAACTTTCCAAAGCCTTACCTCAACCAGAAAATGAAAAATATATTGCTCTTTTTAAGGAATTCCAAGATGTTTTAGCTTGGAGTTATGAAGATCTCAAATCCTATGATACAAACATAATTCAACATCAAATTCCTATAAAAGAAGATCAAAAACCCTTTAAAAAAAGTTAAGAAGGATCAACCCAGTGTTGATGCCTTTGATAGAAAAGGAAGTGAAAAGAATGTATGATGCTTAGATCATTACACCAATCAGGTATTCTGATTGGGTTTCTAACCTAGTTCCAACAAGAAAGAAAAAAAGAGAGATTAGATTATGTGTCTACTTTAGAAATCTAAACAAAGTATCCTTAAAGGATAATTACCCTTTACCAAAAATGGAACACTTATTACAAAGGGTAGTTGGTTCTTCTAGGATTTCATTGTTAGATGGTTTTTCGGGATACAACCAGATCTTAGTCCAATCAGAGGATCAACCCAAAACAACTTTTACTACTCCTTGGGGCACTTTTATGTATGTAAAAATGCCTTTTGGTTTAATGAATGCAGATGCAACCTTCCAAAGAGCTATGGATATAGCCTTTACAAAAGAAATACATGATTTCTTAGTAATTTTTTTTTCTTTTTCTACGTTAAGTTAATCTATTAACAAAGGAAATAGTTTACATCATGGCCGAAGCCTAGTCTTTGCCCAATCCTGTGGCAATCTTGACAAAAAATTCAAAGAAAAAGACTACCCTCCTAGAGGGAAACCAACCTCGAACAATTTTCGAACTGTTGCACTGCCCTCACAGGGGTACCATCAAATGATGCTTCTGAAGGTTACTTCGATTACAACAATAAAAAACAAAACTATAATCCGACATAAAAAAATAATAAAAACAAGCCCGATAGTATGGGCCAATAGGAAGCATGAAAACCAAACAAAGAAAGAGCAGCTACTCATCAGGCGGTTCTTCCATGACTCTGCACCAGAGTGCATCCATGTCTCCATATTTCTTGAACAGGTCTGTGATGGAAGAAACAACTTGCCTGGAAGGTGCTAGATCTCCTTGCACCATTTCCACGTCACGAATCCCACTCGCTTGCCCTGGATCTCCTTGCACCTCCTTGCCCTGCGTGTGCATCGACCTCGCCTGATGGTCCGAAGTCTGGGCAACTGCTTTACTCAGACCCGCTAGGCTAGTGCTCTGTTCATCCACTTGAGGCTCTTCATGGAAGACCACAGTAATTGAGGCAGTGACTCAAGGGCGGTTTAGAGAGAAATTGAACGAGAAATGCGTCGTATGAGGCGTGGAAAGAGGCGGAGCAGTGGGAATTGGAGGCTCCAAGGAGCCCAAGCAGTGGCCAGTACCATGAACACGGCCCCTCCTACTTCTGGTGTTGGGATAGCGGCCCGAAAAATAGTCACTGGAATGAGAAGACTATTTGGAGGTGGAGCTGGAGGTAGTGCGCCGGAGTTGGCTTCTGGTGCTACCCCTGCGGCACCTCATCCGATGGCAAAGGCGAGGCATTGGCATAGTCTCTACAGAGGGCACGAGAAGAGGTAGAAGAGCAGGAGTGATGGAGGCTTGAGGAATGCGAAAATTCAAAGAGACCGAAGCAAACAGACAAAGACCAGAATGCGAGAAGTGGAGATTATCACCAAGGTCCAAGCAGCAGCTCAACGAGATTCTTTTTCCAGTCACAGTGCGCATACTGGGGACCCCAGCAGCCGGGGAGCACCTACAATTCATCGGCAGAGGAGCGTCTGAGAAGCCAGAGAAATTCGCTATTTTATCAATCCGAATGAGGTTGCATCAAAGAACGCCCGACATTAAACCCACATTGATGAGAGCCAAAGGCCGATGCATTGATTCGCATGCGAAATATCATAGGGGAATGGAGGTAGGATCACGAACATCGCCAAAAGTAAATGTCGTCGATACGTTGGCAGCAATTCTTAAATGCCACTCTTCAATCGTGACTTGGGTGGGCAGGTGTCTCCATGTTGTGCCACACCCAAGTCCCATCGCATTAAACGCTACCCTCTTCACCCACATCCGAGAGATTTCTTAGTAATTTACTTAGATGACATAACTGTATTTTCTAAAACTGATAATGAACATTTGGATCATCTAAGACAAGTTTTTATTAAATGCAGAAAATTTGGCATCTCATTAAATCCTAACAAAACCTTATTTGGATTAAAAGAAGGCAAGTTACTAGGACACATAATATCTAAAGAAGGAATCAGAATAGATCTTGCTAGGATAGAAGAAATTCTTAACATCAATCCACTAGGAAACATCAAAGAGTTACAAGCCTTTCTAGGTAAGATTAACTTTTTGAGAAGATTCATATCCAACTTAGTTGAGATAATTAGAGAATTAAATAACATGCTTAAAAAATATTCAGTTCTTAAATGGACTATTGAGGCCAAAAATTCATTTGAATCTATCAAACAGGCCTTAACCAAAACTCCAGTCCTTATAAGTCTCGATTTTAAGAAGGATTTCATCATTTTTTCATTTGATTCAGAGCACACCATTGATGCAGTTTTACTGCAGAAAAATGACTAGGGTTATGAACAACCCATAGATTTATTTATTAAAACACTTAGAGATGCATCTTTGAAGTATAATATCATGGAAAAACAAGCCTTAGATTTGGTAAAGGCCATTAAAGACTTTAGAGTTTACATTCTCTATTCACACATCATTGCCTATGTCCCGAATGATGTAATAAAAGACATTCTTACGTAGGATGGTCCTGATGGAAGAAGAGGTAAGTGGATTTCCACTATCTTAGAATATGACACAGAGATAAAACCCACCAAGTTAATAAAAGGTCAAGGTTTAGCCAGACTAATGGTTGAATCAAATTGTAATGCTCTTGACATAAACTTTATTGCCCAAGTAGATGATCAGGAAGAGATGGCGACTCCAGAGATCAGTGTAGCCTTTTTAGACTCACCATGGTATACAGATATCATATTTGTATTACTAAATTTATAAGATCCCCCTGGATTTTTAAGAACTAAAGCTTAAGGCAGTAATATTTTGTATTTTAAACAATGTATTTTTTTGGAGAGATCATAGTGGGATTTTATTAAACTGTTTGCTTAAAGAAGAAGGTGACAAAATACAAGGATAATTTCATGCAGGTGATTGTGGAGGACATCTTTATTGGAAGACTACAGTAAACAAGACACTGAGGACTGGTTTTTACTTGCCTACCTTATTTTTAGATGTAAAAAGATATGTGACCTCCTATCATAAGTGCCAAATCTTTGAGGGTAAGAAAAAGCTATTACCCTTGCCCTTAAAACCCATCTCTACTGAAATTCCATTTCAACAATGGGGTCTTGAATTCATTGGAGAAATTCACCCCCCTTCATCAGCCCAACACAAGTGGATTCTGATAGCCATTGACTATTTACCAAGTGGATTGAAGCCATACCCTCTAGGCAAGCCACAGATACTGTCATTATCTCCTTCCTAGAAAGTAAAATTCTTTCAAGATTTGGATGTCCCCAAAAGATAATTACTGACAATGCATCAGCATTCAAATCCAAAAATATGATTGAATTTTGTCATAAATGCCATATTACCCTAGGCCACTCTACTGCATATTACCCTCAAGGTAATGGTCTAGCTGAATCTTCAAATAAAATCCTTGTAAACATCATCAAAAAGTTACTTGAAGATAATAAAAAGACTTGGAATAAGAAGTCAGTCAATGCCCTATGGGAAGATAGACTTACAACTAAAAAATCCATTGGTACCTCCCCTTACCAACTTGTCTATTGAATGGATGTTGTTTTTCCATCTTCCTTAGGAGTACTAATGATGAAGATTATCCAAGAGTTACAAGTTGAAACAAATGACATTCAAAGAAGGATAAATCAAACTATTCACTTGAAACAAACAAGGAAAGAGTTTTATATCAAGTCTCAAGTTATCTAGGATAATATTAAGAATTTTTTTGATAAAAAGAGTAAAGAAGATGATTTCTACATTGGAGATAAAGTGTTAAAGTGGGATTCAAGAAGGGAAGACAAAGGTAATCATGGAAAATTTGATTTTCTATGGAAATGAACTTATGTCATTTATGGTTACAGAGGTAACAATGCTTTCTTTGTAAGAGAAATAGATGGGTCAGAGATGTCAGATGGAGCAATAAATGGCAGAATGCTGAAGCACTACTACTCCCCTGAAATAGCCAACAATTAGTTTCATTTACTTTGAATCATTGTACATATACATTACAAATTTTAGATTGGATTGGATATCTTTCCTAACGAAATTGAAGCCCGGAGAGAAGGACCTAAAATTTGAAAGGAATATATCATAAGTATGAATAATTGTAGAGATCAGAAGGTACTTACAGGATCATCACAGTCAAATTTCAGACGCTACTAGTCTTACGAGTTCTTGGCATTTCAGCAGGAAATGCCATCCCCAAGTGGAGCCCCTGTTAGTTTCCTATAATAATAGGGTTCATAATTTTTGAATTGACTATGATAGTCTTGTAAATATGTACATACCTTGCTTTCTGCAAGTTGTTTTCCCATACTTTGAAAAATGAAAAATAATAAAAAATGAAAAGAGGGTAAAAGTCCTAAAAGAATGATCAAAGGACTTAGAAAAAGATAAACCCCAAAAAGAAAAAATAGATAAAAATAATACATGAAAGTGAGCAAGTCAAAATGCCACTTCTATTTACTTTTACTGCAAGAATAATGATTATGTGCAGAATGTCTATAAATTTCATAATCCATGATCAGTTAAACAGTTTAATCTTAACTTTTCATGCTTTGAATTTCATGTTTTAGATAGAGAATAAAGATATGTCAAACAATTTAAATTTGACAAATCAGTAGATAGATAGAGAATAATGAGGAGCTCAACAGTTTAATCTGAGCCTTCAGATGAAATAAGGCTAGACTTAGATAGTTTTTATTCTTTAAAAGAAAAATGTTTTAGGGTTGCAAGTCTAAATGCACCCATGAAAATGAAGTAAAAAATGTTAGAAATAAAGATGGGTAGGTAGAAAGGAGTTGAGCAAGCATGTAATAAAGGATCATCGGGAAAAAATCACTAATTTCCCCTCCCATACAAATATTCAGTATTCTAAACTATTAGTCAAAAAGGCTCAGAGCATTTCTTTGACTTCTGTTGGGACCTGACCCAAGGCTTAGTGACTGATTAGTTAAAAATATTGAATTCCTACAAAAAACTCACATTCATCAACATTTAACCTTCATTCATGATCATAATCCCTTTTACTAAGTAAAAACCCATTTTTACTTAAGTAAAACCCTAAATAAATAATTCCATTCCCTTTCAAAAATCATTCATAAACCCTCAAAATGCATTTATCCTAAGTTACAGTGTGAGGTAATACAACAAAGACAAGCTATGTTTTTTACATTTTACTTAGAGTTAAGCAGGTGTTTTTATTCATTACATTATCTCTTTATTTTCATATTAACTACTAAATATATATATTAATTCCCTAAGTTACACCCACCCGTATATTATTAAAACCCTTTTATTTTAATATAACCCACAAACCTTCTATTCTACATTTTAAACCATTGTTATAATATCCCATGTGTGAAATATAAATCCCGCCCCTATCCCATTGGTTTAAAAACATATCTGTAAGAGCTTATCCCACCCCCTATAGTTTTAAAAAACTGTTAAAGGTTTAAAAATATATAATATTAAGCTTGCACCTATATGAATGATTTAAACATTGGCTAATGTTTAAATTAACACATAAACCTTACCCCGCCACATATCATTTAAACCTAAGGTTTTAAACTTATTAAAAATTTTATTTCTAAAGTTTAAAACCCTTCTCCGCCACTTATAATATACCTCGGCCCCACTTCAAATCCCAACGCAGCTTCCACATCAGATCTGGGTCGTTCGCAATCGAACCCCAAGATCCGACGGCTAAAAACCAATATCGCAAATAAATTAGTGCGAAATTCCCCATCTCGTTTCCATGCGAAATGGGTGGTATTCCCATTTTATCCCTCATCCACATGCTTGATTTTGATTGGATCGCGTTCAATCAATCTAAAATAGCTTATCACCCAAACTTCATGCGATAACCACTTGTTGTTTTGATCCTTTGAGCTCAAAAACCACCATTCCCGTCCGATGTGATCATCATTTCTTGCAGAGTAAATATAACCCTAAATTGCCTAAATATTTTTGAAAATGCACTGATTTCCTATTATTTTGCACCTAACCCCTGTATAACCCTTTCAGAATTTGAAACAATCATTTTACATCATTTTCGAGACAAAAGTATGCAAAATTTAAACCTGCAACTATCAAATATTGCAGAAGAACTTCACATTGTTCAGTGATCGAAAAGATACCACAAAATTCATTCAACTGGTTCAAAACCTTCAGAAATCGTCTTCAAAGCCCAATACCTGGGTATAACAGGTACTCTTCAAGCAAATTAAGCTTGCTTTAAATTTGAAAATCCCTATTAAAAGGAAAATTACATTCATAAGTTCAAATTTATCACAAAACCCTATCAAAAAGTCCAAAAAATAGGCCAAACCCTGTCAAATTTTCTGCAAAAACCCTGTTTCTTACTGCTCATTGTTTTAAAGGGAAATTGTGAGTTTTTATAGTTTCTATAAACTGTTTAAACTCTAAATTAAGCCAGAATCCTCTGAAGGTAGCCAAAACTCTTTTTCTTGACCTTAAAAGACTTTTTCAGCCCAATTATTCACTGAACAACTCAGGAAACCCTTGTTTCTTGTTTAAAACCAGTAAAAGATTGTAAAATATTTTTGAAGAATCCAAATTTGGAAGAAAAATCCCAAAGAAAAGACCATACTTTGCCTATTTTATCTAAGAAAATTCTGATAAATGAAAAATACTTTTTCAAACTGTCTAATCTTGTAGAAGTAGCCAAAAATGCCTAAAAAGCAGAGTTCTAGCAATCCTAAAAGTTCCAAAGTGCCAAAATCAACTCCAACCATGACTTCTAAGATTTCTATTATTGTAAATCCTTTGCAACCCCCTGTCATAGAAATTGAGCACATTCCATTAGCTAATGTTGATTACAAGATAGCAGACGCAATTGTTGAATTTAATCTACTAGATATTCATAAATGGAGCTATGAGAAATCCCTAGATAATGAAGAATAAGTCAATATTTGGGAATCTCACTTGCCCAAATATGTTGTTCCATTAACTCATCCATGCCAGGAAGTCATTAGGTTATGTCAATAGTATTATGTGCTTGAACAGAGAGCCATAGTAAATGCCAAAAAAGAAGTGCTTCTGACCATTACTGCTGAATCCATTAACCATATGCTACAACTTCATCCTGATCCTCAAGCAATTCCTTTATCCATAGAGGCCCTTACCAAGCTGTATATTGGCCTAGAATTTCCCAAAATATTCATGATTTTCCAAACATTTATGCCCTTGTATGTAGAAATTCCTCAAATAAATCCCCCATATTCCACCTCAAGATTCCTAGAGGGTTAAAGGAATGTAATTTCCATGCTTTCATTCATCCTAGGGTACTTTATTGATGACCACACAGATGAATCCATCTTGGGTTTCTTATCCACTTTTACCCCAGGACATCCTCCATCAGTAATCTTTGATTATGCTGGTTATATTGTAGACAATATTCATGATCAATTGATTAATTTGCTAATTGAAGGAGTGTTCAGATACACATCCTTCCTCTTCCACATGTTTTTATATTTTCAAGCAGATAATTTTCCAATTACTCTTCAAAATATGGACATAGAGGGAAATCCTCTTTTAGTCATTTTATGGACCTCTTTGATTAGGAAAGAGTCTACATAATTCACTTATGCAGAGTTTTCAGATTCATTTATTACTCCATTGATCAAGATAATTACAAATACAGAGTAGCCAAGGATAAAAGATGAGATGAAGAAGATTTTACAATTGTTAGAACAAAACAAAACTGGTGATTGGTACTTATATGAAAATCATACTGAGATCAGAGTCTTTGGATCTAATTTGTTGCCTTACAAATTACCCAAACATGTATCAATGAGGATCTTTGCCTTGGAGTATATCAAGAAAATCCTAAACTCTGATTCTATAAATTTCATGGCAGCAAAGAAGAAAACTCAGTTCAAATTGAAGAATCAGATAGGGCCATTCATTTGCAATCATAGGGATGCAGAGAAAGAAGAAGATAAGCATCTATTGGGATACAAGTTTGAAGAAAGCTTTCCTTGGAATTATGATCCATAAGGGATACTAAGTAAAATGAGGGTTAAATGTAAGTTAACCCTCTTCATTCATGAAACAAAACCAGAGATAGAAAAATATGCAAATCAGATTCAGTGGACATAGAATACTTTAATAGATGTAGTAAAGAAAAGTGACACTAGTCACACTTTAGAGACTACAGATCAGCCAGAAAAATCCACTAAGAGAGTAAGAGAAGAAGGTGCCTATGTTGTTGAAACTACTTCTGAAACTAAATTCAAGTTAAGATACAAAAAAAGGCCTAAAACAGATTAAATGGGTAAAGAGAAGGTAACAATTGATGTTGAAGAAACATATATCCCAGATACTAATACAGATTTTCCAGAGACAAATGTTGACACTGCTACAATAATCATCAATGAGCCAGTTACCGGAAAACATAATGAAGAACAAGTTAATACTAAAGATGCACAGTTGATAGAAAGACAACAAAGCATGGAAGCCTCATCCTCACAGATAGATGAGGAGAAAGATCTAGATATCAAAGAAAAGTACAAGCAGATCAAGTTAAAGAATGAAGAGATAAAAAAAAATCTATTCTCAATATCTCAAGCAAATACCAAGTGTTCAAAATAGGTTTTATCTGCCTTTGATTATTCAAACCAAAAGCTAATCATGTCAATATTGCAACCTACAATGACATCTCCAAAGATAGTGGCAGATTATAAAAAGATTGAAGT